>UCOH01010103.1:34145-228469 GCA_900474275.1 Synergus japonicus
TCTCTATCTCATAGATAATACTTACAATAATAATTAAAATGTATAAGTTTCATCATTTTAGATTTTAAAAGAAATTCAAATAGATATGGATAGAAACGGATAGATTTGGTAATATACTTCTAGAGAAATAGAGAAGGATTAAAATTATTATACATGGATAGATGTGGATATAAAATAATATGATTATATTAACGATATAGACATGGATTAAAATGTAGTGATTGAAAAGGATTGGCTTGGTGATATACTTCAGAAGGAATAAGAAAGGATTGGACAGGTGGTAAAAGAATAGAAATAGATAGGAATTGTTAGATCGAAATGAATAGACTTGATATTATACTTTAAGAGAGATAGAGAAGGATTGAAATTATTATACGTGGTAAAGATAAGTAAGGGTTCAAATGATTAGACCAGGGATAGGGCATGGATAGGAAAGTAGTGATTGAAAATTTTAGGCGCTGCAATAGATTGCGAAGGTGATAGAAATAGATTAATGTGGATAGGTAAATAATAAAGAAAGATTGGCACGGATAGATGGAGGATAGGAAATAATTGACGAAGATAGATGAAGGATACAGAAAGATAGAAATATTGAGATTCAAAAGGAAAGAGATTATTGTAGATAAAAACGAGATGGAAATAGATTAGCTCTATTTCTATCCTGCAGATTGAAAAAGATTCAAATAAATAGACTTTCTATCTTTTTACTTCTCACAGTGCATGAAAAAAGGACTTTTCCTTTCTAATATGATTGATGAAACGATACATCAGTTAATCACGTATAATATTTATGAGAAAATAAATTACATCATTTGTGGTGATGAAAATAATGCTAAGGCAGATTAAAGCGTACTTTCCAATCTTGGAGTGTGATGTCGTAATTCTAAGCTACTCTCACCGTCATTAATCTCGCGGCCTCAGCCATTTTAATTAGTCTAGTGATTCCGCTCAACAACACCGTGAAAAGTATGAATATTTATGCATGCGCATGTGACAAGCATATGTGCGTTTTTCGCGACTTTTACACTACCAAGTGTGTTAAGAGGGCTCTCTTTGCCACGACTAACGACCCACTATGCTGTCTGATAATTTTCAAGTGTAGAGTCATATGCGCATTTTTTCTATATAAAAGTCAGCATAAAAGCATTGTATGTTTAATAGTATGTAAATGGAGACTACAATGCCATACATTTGAGACGTTGCTTCAACGAAAGATGTCATTATGTCGTCTCGTGAAGTTCATGCGAGACTGAAATAAATTCACATGAGCGAAGTTTGCGTGAATTATTTTTTTCAGGTCATGGGTTCAATATAGGCGAATTTGGTGGAAACAAAAAAGTAAACGATTCTTCCTGCGGGAGGTTAGTGAGCTCCGAGTTTAAAATAGCACTAAATTTTCATTATATCGTGCATATATGTAGATATAAGTCAATGAAAAGTATAACGTCATAAAGACCTTTATGATCAAATGATAAAAGTTGAACGACTCACAAATAAAATCATGCAAACTGTAACTCTCATTCGCTGATACCCCATTACCTATTTTTCATTATGCAGATCCACCTGGTGCTATTGAAATATCAAAAGGTCTCTAAAATAAAACAAAAATTGCGTTGATAAAATTGATTAACTTTCAAAAATAAGTGTTCACTCTAGCGAGAATAATTGCCTATGAATTTAATTCATTGCTTCCCTAAAACTGCTGTAACTTTTTCAGGAAAGGTAGATATATTTCAAAAGTATGAAACGGTGTATCGTGAAGAGTGGAGTCTCTAGTTTGCAAAAAAACTGATGATCACGGAGGCAGAAGATTTATATCGTTTGATCGGCATCGGCATCGTTTCACGAGTTCACGGTAACGTAACCGTAACCGTTAAATAGACGACAACACGCGATGATACGCGCAACGGCGGCCTAATGAAGACGCATGGGCGACCGACATGGCGCGTTAACCTCGCCACGCCATGCAACGGGGCGCTGCATTCGTTTTATTTAGGTTCGCGAATCTCGCTCGTTGCCAGCCGTAACTTATGTCTACATATTCCGCCTGCCGGAAAGTTACTTCTACTACTTTTCGTTTGTAAAACACATACACTTTCGGGGCAGGATCGTGTTTCTACGCTCGATTATAATGCTCAAACTTTTATGGATCAAAATTCTGGTCCAAGCTTCTAAAGAACGAATTTACCGAAGCTATTTCTGCCTGCTAGAAGTAAAGAGATAGAAATCCTATCTCCTTCTATCTCTCGCCTATCCCCTCTATCTCTATCTCTATCTCATTCTATTTTTATTTCAATCCACATTCAAGCTTATCTCTTTGAATCTCCTCTTTTCTATTCCTTTTTATCTCCCGTTTATTCCATTCTATCTCTTTCTATCTAACTCCGAATTAAAATTGCTCCTAACACTTTCAATCCCCCCTGCTCTATTCCTTCCTGTTTCTCATCTATTCCTATCTATCCCTTTCTATCTCCTTCTATCTCTTTCCTATCTCCGTCTATCTCTTTCTAACTCCTAGTCAATCTCAATTCGCTTTTATCTCTTTTTTTTACCTCCAGTTAATTTCATTTCACTTCCTTGTCTATCATTTTCAATCTGCATTTCTATATCTCCAGCAATCTCTCGTCTATTCCATTCTATCTCTTTCTATCTTGCTCTGAATTAAAATTTCTCCTATTACTTTCAATCCCCTTTTCTCTATTCCTTCCTACTTCTCGTTTATTCTTGTCTATTCCTTTCTACCTCCTTCTATCTCTAAAATAGAAAGGGATAAAGATTGATAAAATAGATAAAACTATCCTTTTTTATCTCTTTCTATCTTTTGTCCATTCCCGTCTATCTATTTCTATCCCTTTATATATCTGTCTATCCCTTTTTATCTTCTTGTCAATCTTAATTGACTTTTATCTATTTTGGTCTTCAGTTCCCTATCCCAGTTCAATCCATTTCTATCAAAACAGATAGAAAGGAGATATTCTTGTTAATCGCCGTTCTCTCCTATCTCTGTATATACCTGTCTATCCTTTTATATTTCTTTATCCCTTTCTATCTCCATTTCAATCCACATTCACGCTATTCTCTTTGAATCTGCTCTTTTCTATCTTCATCTCAATCCACATCAATGCCTATTTCTCTCAATCCTCACTTCTCTATCTTCTGTTCATCTCCATCTACCTCTTTCTATCTCTTTGTCAATAACCGTTCTCTTCTATCTCTTTCAATCCCCACTTTTTAATTTATTTATTATTAACTCTTTCTTCTACTTTCGCCTTCACCTTTCTATCTTTCTCATCTATCTCTTTCTATTTTCTTGTCAAACGAAATTTACTGCTATGTGATACAAATTTCTAGCTAGGGAGAAAGAATTAAGGATAGAAAGGAATACAATATTTTTGCGAATAAGTAGACTGAAAGATAGAAAGAGTTAGATATTACCAGAAATACAGATAGACTGAGGGATAGGTAGAGATAGATATCACCGAACATGTGGATACAATGATGGATAAAAAGGGGTAGCTTTTTAGGGATGCAAAATGGATGATACATGGAAGAGATAGAAAAGTTCTATCTCTTTTTATCACCAAATTTCTATCCCTTTCTATCTCTTTACTTCCAGCAGGGCTACATAAAAGATCCATGACTTTTTTTGGTAAACTAATTGAGTTATTTAAAAACATATTATTTAGAAATTATATTTCCTGCACTATAATTTCGAGTAAATAAGCGTGTATTGGACTCCATTCTGAGTACAAAAGAATGACCACGCCTTGCAAAATAGCCTTTCAAATTGGAAGTGTAAAATATAGTGATTGCATCGAAGCCTCCCTTGAAAAAATGAGAATTTATGGTACCAATTTTTGAACAATGGATGCAATCGCGGGAATAATAACAATAATAATAAGGGTAGAGGTTTGTACCCGAAGGGCGGAGAGGAAGCCTCTGCCCTACGGGGATTAATGCTGATAAATATGAGTTATCTGCGGCCTGCTGTTGCCGGCATGCCGATGACATGTATGACTCTCGCAATGGGAATCAGAGACTCCTGACAGGACATTCCAACGACCAGGACGATAGATATCAACCCGTTTTAACGTAACTGTCGAGTGGACGCTTTCGAATCTCTGTAACTGACGCTGATGGCTTATCTCGTGAACCAAAGCTCAATTTCTATTCCTATCCTCGAATCGATTATCGCTATCCTTTGAAAGAATTCTCACCACGATAAAAAGTGATTTTTTTTTTATTTTATTCTTTTTTTTTACTGACTTGATTAACTAGTCAAAGGTAATATTATTTATTAAGCTAAAAATTCTTGAGCATATTATATTAAAAGGTGGGAACAGAGTTATTTTTAAATATTGATTACTGCACCTAATGAGGAACATTATATGTATCTCATTGATCTAAAGTAGTTCAAGTTGAAGTTCTCTGCATTAGGGATCCTAAATGCAATGTCGTCATTGGTTCACTTCCAGGTGCATGTCCTTCTGGAGAGCAAATCGAATTCACCAGCAAAGCAAGCACGCGCCAGTGAGTAACATTTTGGTGGGAATATTGCTTTGATCAACGCAGCAACCATCAAGTAATCTCATCGCACTGCGCCGCAAAATTATTAATAGTCAAGTGGGATAGGCTGATTTTCTCAATTTTGGATGGACCTACCGGCACTTAGATCATGCACTTGATGTTTCAAAGAGCGTTGGTATACACTATATAGCTCAATGTTCGTTTAGTGATTTATCACTTTGCTTTAGAGATTCAAGTACTATGAGATCAACGGGGATCGGGAAAACTGGAAAAGGAGGTTAAAATGTGTAGTTTGGAAGGTATTTTGAAAAATGAGCGGGAAAAGAAGGTGGGAGGAGAAGTTTAGAAGAGAAGTTAGGAAAATGGAGTTTGAAAAAGAAAGTTGCAATAGGTGTTTTGAGAAAGGAGTGGGAAACGGGTTAGACAGTTTCAAGGACAGTTGAAAGTGAAAGCAGGGTGAAAAAGAAGTACTGTAAATAGGAAGTGCAGGGAAAAGGCAAAATCTGCAAATTGCGTTTCCGCTTTAGAGCAAACAGAAGAGACTGTGTTGTGAGGTCGGCGGAGAGAGAAAGAAAATCAGAGGGTAATACCTCTGGAAAGGGAGAAACCATGAATTCACCCCATCCTTCGATGTTTATAAGCACTTACCCCACGGCTTATTGTTACTATCGCCCTCTTTGTCGGGATTTGTAAAAGCACTCACTGCGTTAATTCCCGGATGCCACTGCCGTATCGCCGGTTTTCAGGAGCTCGATTTGTTTGACGTAACCGCTCCCATGCTTTGCAACTCACCTTCACCTTCTTATTACTTTGTCTTCGCTGTGAACTTGAATCGGCTAATTTGAGCGTAACGTTGATTGCGGACCGTCTCGAATTACAGAATACGAAACTCGGAGCTCAAACAGAATCAAGTGTGAAAAAACAATTGATCATCGAAACTCTAACTTTACTCTTTATTTTGATGTGGCCTAAGTTCTGAACGTTCAAATGAACGAATTCTTGTATTGATTGTATTTTAAACTATCTTCTTTTTCTTATTTGGTTTTATTTCTACTAAAAAAGAAAGTTGTCAGAAAAATTTGTCTAAATAATGTTGATACTGAAAAGTGGAAAAAGTTGAAGAGGTGGGAATATTTTAATTATCTCAATAACAACTTTTTGCAGAAAATAAAATATTTAGCAAATGAATATTCGTCCTCTTTTAAGCTTCAAAGGACTTTTCATCCTCTCATCTTTAGTCAATTTTTCATCCACTTTTATTTTCTCTTTTACGAAGCAGAAAAAAGAGGCTCGCCAGCTTTTACAACATCCCATGTAAATTAAATGCATACATCCTAGAAGCATTTAATCTTCTTTGAGAAGAATGTTCACTTACAATGCATCGAGGATAACAAAGAGTTAAGAATCTAACTGAATAACCTCCATTCGGTAGAATTCATCGACATAATTCGATTGAAAGCCAGGTATTGAGAGAAATTTATATACTGACTTTTTTATTCGTGATTTTTATTTACATGCTCATTGTGTATAGAAGTTATATCTACACACACATAAGCAAGAGCAGAACAAAAAGATGATTCAAAGAAAGAACGGAAGTAAAGGGAAGAACGAGAAAGAAAAAAGAATGGTGGCGAATCATACGTGTGAGAGCAAATCTTTGTCGTAGGAAGTCGATCGTTACGCTCGACTGAAAGCTTTCGAGAACCAAGCACTTGGTAGAGTAGATCTCGGCTGGTAGCGTGTCAAACAATAAGCACTTCCCAACCTTATAGAGATCCTCTTCTCCCTTTCAATCCGTTAAAATTGATTCAGTAGGACTGCTTATTGAAATTGATTTTATATGAAATCAAGGCCTGTATATTATACATATAAAATTAAAAATAAATCGATATTGAATTGTGCTTGGGCTCTTGTATTGATTAATGGGCAGCATAGATATTATTTTAAATGCATTTTTAACTTGCTGATTGGAGATTTAAATTAATGTTGGATAGTAATTTCCATCTCAAATTTCAGTTAATTATGACAGAGCAAGCATGAAATTATTAGGTATGACTCAATTGCAACTAACTCAACTCAATCCGCCAAAGTGCGTGTGCAAGTGTGCAAGCTTGGATCCTATATGGATGGTGTGCCTAAGCGGGTCAGAACTGACGAACGTTATATCGCCCATGGTCATGCCAATACAAACGGGGTTATTGGCATTCATAATTGGGGATGCTGTGTCGAGCGAGGCTCATAATCGGGTAATTTGAAGGCCGTTGGCCAGGTTGACTCTAATCCAGAGGGACTACATTATAGCGACTGGATAAAGCAAGCGTCATATCAGTCGAAAAGTGACACGTTGACATCATATTCGATATTATCATTTCTCTTTCTTCATATTAAATTCCAAATAAATTGAAATTCAGTTAAAGCAGAAAATTCTACTTGCGTATATATATTTTACAAAAATTCGAGTCTTGTTTTCCATTTCTTGAACGTGGAAAGGGGATTTAGATGAGAAAGATGGGAAAGGAGGTGGAAAACTGAATGGGAAAACTGAGTTGAAAAAAGGAGTTGGAAAATAAAGTGGGAAATTGGTTTGGAAGTGAAATGTTCATGTCAACTGTAACTGCTGTAGAGGAAGAAATTTACGTCGTATATATGGTATGGAATAGGTGGTAGGACTTTATAGGAGAGTTGGTGAAATAATTCTTGCCTGGCATGCATGCTTCGTCGCTCGTATCCAGACCGGAACTGAAGCTCTTCCTGTGGTTCCGGAAACTCGTCCGCGCGAAAATCGCACCTAGCATAATGTAATGATGCATGCATAGGCCCTAGTATATAGTCAATACAAAGCGTCTTCGGGTCCACGAAACTTTCTTCGAGCATGGTAATTTTAGACCACTGTAAAAGTAGATATGAATTGATGAGAGATTAATTTAATGTAAATTGGTGTGATTTCATTGAGGGTGGTTTTTAGGGGCGAGACCGAGAGTTCTCATCCCCTCTATTATTTTGGGGATTATTAAAGAGAAGTTTCCACGTTTCGAAATCGGATCTATTTTATTGGGTTTTTGGATTTTCAGTCACTTTTGTGATTTTTTTAGTGGGATTTCCATTGTGGGTGGTTTTTGGGGGTGAGGCCGGGAGTTCTCACGCCCTATACTATTAAGGGGATTATTGAAGAGAATTTTTCACGTTTCGAAATCCGATGTATTTCATTGGGTGTTAGGGTTTTAAGTCGATTTAGTGAAATTCGTAGTCTTTTATCACTAGGGATAGTTTTGCAACGCTAGTGGAAAACCACTAGGGGTGGAATTTGTAATTAAAAAATTTGAGGTTTTGTGAAGAAAATGCGTTAAATTGCAATTTCAAAAAGTAAAGTTCGTCTTTTTCTCTCTCGAATGAATAAATTGGAGGAAAAAAAGGACTGGAATTGTCACAGGATCGTGACCCTCATCTTGGTGGGTTCTCATCCTGGATCATAACCTTGTTGCGATCCCTGCTAATGCCAGGATTACGTCACCCGATAAATGAGCGTCGTGGGTCGTGGAAAGAGTAAAAGAGGATTAGAAAGTACAGAAGCCAGGAAAAGCGTTCGCAGTGGGAGGCTAAGTCGCTTGATGAGTTCTAGGAGATGGCTCTCAACATCTGTATATAATTTTCATTTTATTACGGTACTTTTCATATGTCACATCACTGCAGCAGTTATCAGCTTTCTGATATTATGTTTATTCATTGCTTCTTCCTTTCTTCTTTACAAAAATTCAAGACCCTAAACTACCCTAAAAACACCATAAAATATCGAAACTTTTAGATAGAAAATTTTAGCTAGAATATAAAAAGCACTTTGAAGCTAATTAAAATCCCCTATGGGCATTCGATAAAACGGAAGGTCGAGGAAAATTACCGGCTGGTCAAGAACTGCCATTTGCTTCAGTTTCAGATGACGCATGCCCCTTATGAACTCTAGCTATGTCTATGTGGTGCTGGTTGGTGACCGCACTGAACCACAGTTACTTCGCAGATGCAAATGAAAAAGGAGAACAGAAACCTCTTCCGCGAGAGAGAACAAGGGGTGCAAATGAATCGACGACTCTGGTTTGACCGCAGCAGAATTTACAATGGCTCTCCCTCCTGATAATGTCCCAACCCTCCACTTCTTCTGGCCTAGTATGTTTTACTCATCTGCGAATCAACCAGAGACCAAACAACCAAAAATCATTATTTTTTGTCCGTTAAAGATTCAAATGAAGACTATAGTTATTCGAGCAAAATTTCTTGATGATGATAAACTAAGATTAAATGTCAGTAATATTACGATCCTAAAATAAACTCCTTCAGGGTTGCTCCGTAATTCCCAGACTAAATATGGTTCTATTACAACCCTCGCTAAATTATACTGGGGTCTCTTAAACCTAGACACGATTTCGTCATGAGCCATGGATATGAAAGATCCTTTACGACACATTTTCTCCTAAATAGTACTTCTTTCTCTGAAAGAAGCAGATATAAAACTAGTTCATTAGACATGGACTAGTAGATAGTAGACTGCTTTCGATAATAATAAAGCTAGAGTACTCAGGTTTCTAAGCAATATTACAACGATTGAATCCGGAATGGGAAACTGCACTACTATATCCAGGAAAGCACGATTTCACCGAAAATGGAGTAAGTAACATTGCAACAACGTTAGCGTAATCAGGTCAACAGTACTCAGGACTGTCCAACTCTCGATAGCTATAAGGAGAGTAAAGTCTAGGAGAATAAAGGGAGAGCTCTGAAACACCTTAGCGAATCAGTTCACTGCTTCAGGCAACGTCGAAGAGGACGATCTAGATTCTGGGTTCTGTATTTCGAATTCTGGAGTAACAAGACTCTAGAGTGGCTTCGCTGAAAGCACATCGAGGTCTATTCAGTGCCAGTGAGAGTAATCAGAGTCTAGTTTATCCTCTTCGTATTGGATAATCATTCGTCATCTGCCACCATAATGAACAGATGAGCCAGACACTGTTCCTGCTTCAATGACTGTTACGTCCCTGTTCGTGCACGTCGCGGATTTATGATGCCATTTTAACGCACCTCCATTCTGAAAAATGCATACGCATGAAATAAATTTACAAAGTTCTCGCGCAATGCGCGACGTATAAATCAACCATGGAAGAAGAGATGAATGTTGTCGCTAACCGACTAAAAGTCTTTTAGTGGCTCCATTTTTCCATTTTCATATATCTGTCATTTTTGACAAATTATAGATATTCACTCTGTGTAGTTTACTTTACAATGGTTCTAAATAGTAATAACTTTCTCTAGAGTTCTCTATCATTTAAATTATCTCTATCACCTCTACTTGCTAAATTGATTAGACCTGCCACTTAGAAGTCCGTTTAAAGCTCAAGACACTAACTCCCAATGAAAGACACTTTCCTTCTTTGGCCTGACTCAATCTCAAGAAGGAAACCTGTTGAGAGTCTAGATGTATAATAATACGTTATGAGCCTAGAAATGATGTTGTTCTCTTCCTTTTATAGAAATATCAGAAAGGGTTAGAGCATTTTCCAGAGAGTGACACCCTTCTCTCTCGAGCTGTACAGATAACGCCAGCAATTCATTATGTCACACCTATAGCCGATAATTGCATTTTCAGGCCATTTTACTAAAACGCCCAAACAGCCCTTGCGCCAATGGTTAGAACGCCGGAACGTTACACTCCTCGTGAAATGGGGTAGGTGAGTGAGGTGAGTAACTGCGTTAACCTTTCGTCCACCCCGACAGGGAGTCTTCTACCAAGGGTCACCCCCATCACGCCGTTGCTTTAATTATCTTCAATGATTTTGAACGCCCACGCCTAAGCGGATTGAAAATCTGATTTCGTCACCGATAAAGATTCTCGCTCTTTTCTATTCACCGTAATCAATTCTCAGACAGCAATTTGCAATTCTCATCACTTTTATTAACAACAATTGATTGAATTAATTAAATCTGTTGCAACAAAGATTCAATTAATCTTAATAAATTCATCTTTGTTTCATTCGGGTAAAAATGAACGAACCAGTTAAATACAATGAGCGCGGACGTTGGAGAGAAGACGTCTGACCAAATGTGTCTCGTACTACTGAAAACAGGGCCGTCTCAAGCGTCTGCTGCAATAAGATAACTTACTTTATTATTCACACTTTTTTTTATTTTTAACATACTTTATTGTTCACACTTTTCGAAAACTGTCTTAGCAATTTTTTAGAAGCAATAGTTATTTAGAATGAGTTTTTTTTCTGCCAAACAATGTGAATATACGGTTTGGAGAAGGTATTAAATCCACTCGAATACCCTTTAATGGTCGTAGAAAGGACGTTGTTGAGTTTTCGGAAAGCCGGATGGTCTGTAGGTTCGTTTATTCGTTAGTTCGATGGTGTGCTCACGTGTGGACTCAGCTCTATACTCACAATAATCCTGTCAGTGTAGGGGAAATGCGGTTGGCTAGGTATGAATCTGTGCAGTAAAATTTTGGTTGAGGGGCCGTTGGTCGTTTCTAAAGCAAACTTACCTTTCAATTTTTAATTTAAAGTTTTATTTATATAAGTATATATTTTTTATTTGTATTTATAGTTTTATTTATGAGTCGTTCATTATTCTAAGCCTGGTTTCCATATCTACGTGGAATACATATCCACAAACTAGAGTTAACATCAATAGGTTTTTAAGAATTTTTGCACGACTCGGGACATTTGCACATATCTACGTATGTTTCACTAGATTCTCGTTTTTTCTGCAATTCGTGGAATTAACATCTGTACGAATGTAACAGGAACCAGAAATGCGGTTGAGGAAATTAGGCCACAAAAATGGGAAAGTTATTCGCCTTGGCAGCATACATGATACTTTCCGAATTATATCGATAATTCCCTTTCTGGAAGTAAAGAGATAGAAATTTGAGGATAGAAAGAGATAGAATTTTTTTTCTGGTGATATTTATCTCTTTCTCTCCCTCAATATATCCTTGTATAATATTTAATTCTTTCTATCTCTCAGTTTTTACGCAGAAAAATTTTTAATTCGTTTCTATCACTAAATTTATTTCCTTCGCCAGAAATTAACTCTTTCTATCCTTACGGTTATCTCGCCTTTATTAACTTATTAATTCAATATTTTAAACACAAATATTAATCTTATGAATACAATATTTAGTATTGTCTATTTTTAAAGAAGTTATTGCAAAAAAAAACGCCAAATACCAATGTTTTATAAAATTAGCAATAAGTTTTGAAATATTAAACATTTAAGCAAATTTTTGGAATCATTTTAAAGTTTTTACAATCACAGTTATTATAATCTGACAAACTTATTGGTATTATTTACAAATTATTATCTTGCATTGTACGAGGACTTAAAGTTGGCGGAAAAAGGTTTGGACATATTTGAATATTTTACCTATTGAGATAAATATATTCAAATTTAAATTCACTTGAATTTTATTATTATTTTACTACTGATCAGGAAATGATTTTAAATTTAAGCCCTTGTACAATGTAGAGGAGATAGAAAGAGATAGATCGAGATGGGCGAGAGTTTGAAAGGAATAGAAAAGTGGGGATTAAAAGAGAAAGAAGCAAATTTTGATTGAGAAAATGATAGAAAGGTTTAGACGAGAATAGGTATGAGATATAAAGGAATAGAGAAGTAGGGATTGAAAGAGATAGGAACGAGTTGTGTTTGATAAGAAAATAGAAAGGGGATAAATAACTGGGTATTGAAAAAGATTGAAGTGAGTTGAGATTGACAAAGAAATAGAAAGGAATACACAAGAATAGGCAAAAGACAGGCAGGAATAGAGAAGTGAGGATTGAAAGAGAAAAACGTGGATGTAGATAAGCAAGAGATAAAAAGGAATAAAAGAGAGCAGATTCAAAAAGAAAGGCGTGGATTTGGATTAAAATGGAGCTAGAAAGAGATAGGAGCGAATTTTTATTCAAAAGATGATAGAAAAGTATAGACGAGATAGGTATGAGATAGAAAGGAATATAGAAGTAGGGATTGAAAGAGATAGGAATGATTTGAGTTTGATAAGGAAATAGAAAAGGATAGCCTCTTCTCTATAGACGGGAGATAGAAAGGAAAAGACAAGTAGGGATTGAAAGAGATAGGAACGAAATGAGTTTGATGAAGAAATAGAAAGGGATAGACAGTAATAGGTGGGAAATAGGAACGAATAGAGAAGTTGGGATTCAAAGAGATAGGCGTGAATGTGGATTGAGATGGAAATGGAAGGGGCTAAAGAACTGGAGATTAAAACATATTGAAGCGAGTTGAGATTGACAAAGAAATAGAAAGGGATAGACAATAATAGGCGAAAGATAGGAAGGAATCGAGAAGTGAGGATTGAAAGAGATAAGAACGATTTTGAGTGGGGATTGAAAGAGGTAGACGTGGATACAGATAAGCAAGAAATAAAAAGGAATAGAAGAGAGAAGATTTAAAAAGAAAGGCGAGAATAAACTTGAGATAGAAAGGAATAGAGAAGTAGGAATTAAAAGAGATAGGAGTAAATTGAGATTGATAAAATGATAGAAAGGTATAGACGAGAATAGGCATGAGATTAAAAAAGAATAAAGGATTAGGGATTGAAAGTGATAGGAACAAAATGACTTTGATAAGGAAATAGAAAGGAATAAACGAGTATAGACGGGAAATGGAAAGGAATAGAGAAATGGGGATTGAAATAGACCGGCGTGGATGTGGATTGAGATGGAAATGGAAGGGGATAAATAATTAGGGATTGAAAGAGATTGAATCGAGTTGAGATTGACAAAGAAATTGAAAGGGATAGATAAGAATAGACGAAAGATAAGAAGGAATGGAAAAGTGAGGATTGAAAGAGATAAGAGCTATTTTGAGTGGGGATTGAAAGAGAAAAGATGCAATAAGTCCCATACTTTAAACATAAAAATGTGTAGAACAAAATTGTAGAGCTAGAAAATCTCCGGCAATTGTCAGTACAAATGATACGCCATAATTAGGAGATGCGGGCAGTGTATTTGTCCCCAAGTTGTGGTGCATCCAAAATAGAGGTTCTTCGTCAAACAAGCCCTGGCTAAATAGGCAGAACTTATTTTCCCGTCAGTGTTTGAAAACCAAGCGATATTTCGACGGGTCGCATCTATGACCACGTACGATTTCGCACGATTGTGGTTTTATGTCCCAACCACAACACGCGTCCTATTTCGTCTATCGGACGGTTTGTGGTAAGAATTATTAACCACAATCGTGATTGCCGCATGTTTTCGATGGGTTTAAGCCAGCAGGGTTACGCGGTTTCGATCAATTTTCAGACTACCGATTGATGGAAAAATCGAGCACGTTTCAATGACTAGAAATTCAATTTTGATACCCCTGCATTTTGCAAACCACACCTGGAAACTTTCCTCTCTGAGCTTTTTCATTTTTCACTTGAACTGTTAGACCAATTTACAAATCTAGGGCAAAATAATTAACTCGTTATAATGTTCATTATAGAATAGTGCAGAGTTGGAAATATGTGATTATAAATAAATTAAGCAGTAAGACTGTAAATTGAGCAAATAATTTGATTAATTTCTCTCGTGGCACAGTTTTGGCAACTTGATAGCTTTCTTGCTATCCCATAATATTTTCGGAAATTTTTTGTTCCAGATGCAAAAAGTTTAAAGCTAAAATAATAAAAGATGCTAAAATACTTATTTAAAATGAAAATTATTACTTTTTTGTTGTTTTGAGGTTTTAGTAGTAAAGTGTAAAAATCGTGATTTTTATATTTTAAGTAGCGAATGGCGTAATAAAAGAGAAAGATCACTGCTCTGTACGTTGTGTGTCGGCTGCCCGAGTGCGAATTAGTCGCTTAAGCCGCTCTGGTCTCGGATCCGCCTCCCTGAATTTAATTACAATTAATAATCTCTCTGCTCAGCATCGTACGCACGTGAAACGATCCAGAGAGATAGAACCTTGGGAACGGGCGTATAGCGCTGGATTACCTTACGGCACGCTGAATTTTCAGGAAAAGGGTGCATTTGCAAGTACTGTCGTTGTGTATACTTAATCAGCTCGTTTTCATATATCACCACTTCAAATAGAGTTTTTCATGAAATTAAATCAGAATTATGTTAAATAAATATAATCTCAATAATAAAAAACATAATATTAACTTTATAAAAAAAAAAACGCGTAATGCTAGAAGTAAATTGTCCTCATCAGTTAAGTTCTTTTTGATTAATTAAATTTCATACTCTGGAGTGCATATGCTATAAGACATGTGCCTATATATATATGTATATGTTTATGTGTGTATAAATATATGTATATATTTGATAAAAATAATCAAGTGCGCTTGGTTATTTCGCTGAACTTGTCATTTAAAAAAAACAATTTTGCGAGTAGAATAATCTCTGGAAAAGCATGAAATCCAATATCAATCGAAAAGACCTCATCAATCATGATTAAATTTTGTTTGCTCTTGAGAAAACGCAGTGAAATCGACTTAGTGACGAATCACGTGAAATCGAATAAAATTGAATTACATTTTCATTCGATCTGTTGGTAATGGTGTGTTCAATTTTAAACCAGGAAGGAAATGAAGTCTGAGAGGTTTTGCGTAAAACGTTCGTAATATTGAGAATAGACTTCCATTCTACCATTAAGGTTGCCCCATGGATCCTAACGCGTATTTCAATTATTTCGAATTACGGACTCTCAGTCCCCGAGTTAACGTCTGCATTTATTGCAGCATGTAAGAGGAAATGGTAAATTTATTGTGACTTAACGATCTATTCAGTTTTTACCCGGCACCTTGCAATATTCTGCTACTCTAATATATATATATATATAGTATATATACATATAAATGTTTGATGATTAGAGGAAGAATGCGGAATGATCGTGGGTTAAGTGGCTCTTAAAAATTGCTGCGCCTTTAACTCCTTAAGACGATATTGCATCGTGTGAAAAAGATGTGAGGAACAGGAGACGTTGCGAGATTCAAAGGCGAAATGAAATCGAGCGAAAGGTAAACGTTTACTTTTCCAGTCGCTCGAATTGGAATTCCACATTGTATTCTGAGAGGAATTTTATTTTTTTTTTTATTTTCAAGTTTAAATTGTGGGTGAATAACAAGTTTTCGCAACTTTTAACGATGAAAATTTGAATATGTTTTCACGCCCGGAAAGATCAACGAAATATAATCGTGAATCCTTCTCTAAATATTGAAAAAGTCGTCACTTCAAATATTGATATACAGATACATTTTTCGCAGGTAAAAGCACTCTGTTGTCAGTGTTCGCATTTACGATTTAGTGATATGTCAATATGGAACTTTGTCATTTATGCATACAGAAAAAAATATGACGGATTGATGATGATGATGATATAAACTAATATTCAATGTCAGTCGGCACTCTCCGCAAATTGATGGACTGCTCTCTCTTTCGCAGCGAGAGAATTTTCATAACTGACACGTTAAGGTAGGAATGACGGAGTAATACGTTTCATCTATCCACTATACTCGGGACCTTCTCGAATCAAAAAGGTATTCCCGCAGGGAAGAGGCGAAGTTGGTTCGGTAATGCGAAAATAACGGTCGAGGGATGAATCATAGTGCAGCATACCCTTGGGCACTTAAGAGCTACACGGTTGGTCTGGTTGGTCTGAATCGACAATAATTGCACAAAATCGATCTATGTGAAGCACAAAAGAAACTTCTTAGGTTTTCTTTTCTTAAGATTTACCAAAATTTTTTAACATTCATATAAACGAAATATTTTTTAATATTATTATAAGTTAAACATTATATTTCAACTAAAAATAACCATAGACATTGTAAATATCGTCCATATTTATATGTATATCTTAAAAAAGTGGTCTCACGAAATGTCTCGAAAATCTCGCATACATTGGTTTTTCAAACTTGATTGGCTTCTAAATGATTTAAAATTGTAACAAGGAAAACAAAATAATAACGTACATATTCATTTGCTGGTCTCTTAAAATTTTACAAGGAACTTCAAAATTCGTTAAAATCTCTTAAAATATTCTTAGAATCCTATTGGTTAAAATTGGTGAAAATAACTAAAAAATCTTAGAAATCCTCAAAAACTTCCACGAAAATCCTTAAAAATTCTACAAAATTTTTTAAAAATTAGAAAAATATCCTGAAATTCATGAAAATTATTAGAAATCTTATAAAATACCATGAAAGCCTTTAAAATTTCATCAATTTTTAATAAAACTCATGAAAAACTCTTAGTCCTTTAAAATGACTTAAAATCCCTTAAGATTTCATGAAATCTTTAAAAATTCACAAAATCTTTTACAAAAGTTTGACAATAACTTTCAAAATTCATTTAAATTCTACGAAATCTTTTCAGTCATAAAAATCGTTTGTAATCTATGATTAAAATTACCAGACAAACTTTAAAATCCTTCAAAATCCTTACAGTATTTTAAAAGTTAAAGAAATCTCCTGAGATTCTTAAAATTCGTAGAAAATTTTTGGAAATTCCTTAAAATTCTACAATAATATTCTCTGTATATCCTTTATATATCTTTTAAAATTTATTATCATTATTAGAAATCTCATAACATCCCATGCAATCCTTTAATATTTCACAAAATCTTTTATAAATCATAAAAATCCCTTAAATTCGCTTAAAATCATTTGAAAATCGTAAAAATTCCTTACGATACTTTAAAATCCTTGAAAATTGTTCGAAATTCCAGGAAAAATTTTTTAATTCCTTAAAACCTTAGAAACTGGTTAAAAGTTCTTAAAATTTCATACAAAACCCTTAAAATTCGTTGAAATATCTTAAAATTCCTGAAAATTATTAGAAATCTTATAAAATACCATTATTAAATACCTTTAAAATTCTACTAAATATTCTGAAGTTCCTCAAAATTCTACAAAATTATTTAGAAATTCCAAAGTCGTTTTGAATTTAGTCAAAACTACTTGGTAATCGTCAAAATCCCTTAAAATTCATAAAAATCTCTAAAAATTTCTAGAAACGTCTTGAAATACCTTAAAATTTAAAATCTCTGTAAATCATTAGAAATCTTGCCAAATTCTATGAAAACCTTAATAATTCTACAAAATTTTTAAAATATTTAACAAATCACTTTAAATCTTTTAAAATTATTGGAAATCTCATAACAATTCATCTAATCCCTAAAAATTCCACAATATTTTTTAAAAATCAACTAATTTCTTGAAAGTCCTTTGAAATTCTCACAAAACCTTTAAATATCAGAAAAGTCTTTTGAAATCGCTTAAAAGTATTAAAAATCTCAAAAAATTCCATAAAATCCCTCGCCATTCTAAGAAATCTTTTAAAATATCTTAAAATTCCTTGGAATTGCAGGATAATATTACCCCATAAAACTCTTACAAACCTTTTGAAATTTCTTTAAATTTTACGAAAACCTTAGAAATCGCTGAAATTCTTTGAAATCTTTTTCAATTCTTAGAAACCCCTTAAAAATTCTCCAAATCCCAAAACATATAGAAGACTCTCTTTTTAAATCGCTAAGAATTCTTAAAAGCCTCTTAAAAACGCATAAATTCCTTTAAAATTTCACGAAATATGCTAAAATCTCGCATACATAAAAAGTAAAAGTTAATGCAAATTAATTAATGTTTTAAAACTGTTTACATTTTAAAATACAATCAACACAAAAATTTGTTTTCATTTTCCTTTAATTTAGTTAGTTTCTTGACTTTTTAAATGTCACTTGTTTTGATTCTGTTTTAAAAATTAGGTTGAAAAAAGGGTCATATGAGAAACTGGTGATAAAAAGGAGGCAGAAAAAGGAGCACTGAAAAAGTTATTGGAAAACGACATTGTGACATTTAAAATTCCTTAGCAATAAAATAGAAACTTCTATACGAGACGTTGACTTTCCATGTTCGTAGAAATTTTTGTCGTTCGCAGTATTTCATATTTCAGCGTTAATTAACATGTCGAATTGTAGAGTGAGGTAAATAACCAATCTTCGGATCCCGATAACGCAGATAACGCCACGGCGTATGAGGTGAATCGAAAACGGGAACAATTACAAAAAAGTGACTTCCCTCACTTCTCTCATTTCCTTTTTTTTCTTTTTTTTTTTATCGTAAAAACGCAATTTTGCCGCGAACTCTGCAGCAATGGGATTAGCAACGCCGCGGAAAGAAGAATAGCCAATAATATTTTTTCATTAAGCAGCAAGCTAGGATTACTGCGTCTATTGAGACCAGGTACCGAAAGAATCAAATTATATTCCCAAAGCAATCAACTTTGCGCGGTAAAGGGAATCATAGAAAAAATAGGGTACGAGGGAAAACGACTCCGTTGTATACAAGTCGTCGAATTGCCACCGCAACCTGGACTCGATTTATTTTAGCTACCTTTGGTACATAGACAGATATATCTTCGTAATTTCTCTCCTCTCTTCTTCTTTCCCAGTTGCTCTTCGAGTTTCTCACCCACTCCATAGAATATATTTACTAGAGCGAGATTACCAGAGCATTTGTAAATAAATTCTCTTCTCGCGCACTCGGACTCATCGTCCGGAAACTCTCTTGGGGCTGAAGAAAATTGGAACTGTAATTATTTTTCTTTGGCCTTCTGAATTTCACTTTCGAAACACCATGCTGCAAAGGGATTCCACAGAGTTTATCTTGCCACTACTCAAGGAGTTCCGGGGCATTTGTCCTCTTCTATCAAGCTAAGAGTAAGAACGGAAGGAAGAAAACTGTAAACTCATTTCTCTCATTGGACCCTCCGCATTTGCCTTCTCGTGTTTTCTTTTTTTATTCTATCCAGCGAGACTCTATTAACACTCGTAATAAATCTCGGGAAACTTAGTTCTTCAAAGTTATTCTCAATGCTAACAAGCAACTGAGGTCTTCAATCATTTCTTCTTTGAGCTCTCAAAAGTGAATTCTTCATTACGGGAGAAATACATGTTAATAAATTTTATCTCAGAGATGGCAAAATAACTTTATAAAACCTTTTTTTTCATATCAGAGGGCTAAGAGTTTTTCAGAAAGTGTGGCTAAAGTTTCCAGTTTCCAAAGAACAGAACACGACAAAAAAATTGCTTTTAAGAAGGGGATTGGAAAAGAAAATGAGACGGAACAATTATTTCGTTCTCTCTTGAAAACAATTGGTTACCTCTCATAAAATTCTATTCTCGGACTACTTTGATGCCCTTGCCACTCATAAACCAAGTACAATAAAATGCAATAAAGTGTCAATAAAAAAAGGAAAAGCTAGTCTTGAAATCTAGAAAATTCCTATTTGTCACGAAAGAGCTTCCGTTTGCTTCCAGTCTGGTGATAAATAAAACCCCCAATGGAATTTTATATTGTACTTCTGGGGTCGTAACGGTTCGCGGTAATCGGAAACGTTTTTCGATTCTTTAACGTTCATGTAAGCTAGGAGTATTTGAAACTCAAGCTGATATAAAATTTAGAGTTGGTGGTAACCACTTTATGTTCCCTCGATCTCAGCAGAGAGGGAACCATCCGATGTGGCGAGACTCTTTGCAATTTAAGCGTCGGTAATGATTCGGCATTTAAGTTCCAACGAAATTTTCCACATCTATAAAATATTCTTTTCATGACTTGTGTTCTCTTACGAGCAAAGAACGAATTGTCAACATCTCCATAAACTTATCGTTGACGCCGACTACAAGAAAGTCGTCCCAACTCTATACCACATTCTCATAAATCTTTTATATTGCCACGTTTATTTCACCTTTATTGCGCATCGTAATTTGTTAATGATGCAGTTAACGTTGACTGTATAATGGACAGGTACTCGGAAATGGGTTCATTTCTATTTGCCATCACACCCGCGAGTTCATCTCGGTAGGTTGACTGTCCAGAATTATACGGGCGGGCTTTCAGCAGTAGTTTTACGGGACGCTGAAAACAGAACACCACTTCTTTGTCCCTGTATTGCCAATTCCCGGGAATCGATTTCAAATTTTCGGCACAAAAAGACGAAAAGGGAGGGAAGCTAGATATCCTACGACGGAAAAAGGATTTAAATCCAGCGGTTTCAAATAAATTCCTATCAGAGCAAGTAAACATGAAGCATATTAATTGACCTCGCTGGCAGATTTCTTTGCTAATGCTATCTAAACTCGAAAAATAGTAATAAAATCTCATAGTTGAAGGTCAGTAGGTAGGTGTAAGTGGGAAAGTCCATTGAGAATCGAATCGGTACATCGTTCGTCTCAATGAGAAGAAGGAAAAGAGATGGCCGGTATACCGGCCCCCCTTGAAGAGGACAATATTTTCGAAGGGTTTTTTTAAAAATGTAAACAGTGTAGATGGTTTCGATTAGTTTCTTTATTTAATCTCCTTACTGCAGTACATTTATTGATCGTAAAGAGGCAGTTGGTTCTTCATGTAATGCGTCAGGTGTTCGTTACAAAGTCCGTAGGGCCCACGTCAGATAGGATCTGACGAAATGACGATTTCTCGTCGTGCTCGTCTTTTTATCTCCGATGGGCCTCGCGGAGTCGCGTGATGAGGACAGAGCTGCATGGAGGGAGATGCGCGAGATGCAATTTCTCAGTCTCCGCGCATCCTCACGTCCTCGCCACTCTACACTCGCGGTGTAAGTGGAAAGTGCCTTCGCCGTGCTGTAGTCAGACGTAAGTCTGAGTATTTCGAGTCCCTTTCCCTTAAACTATTTTATTCCTATTCTTATTCTATTTCCTGAAAATTTAAGTTGGTTTCCGAGTTAGCATTGTCGTTTGGTTTATGCGCATGGTTGTATATAAATATTTATATAAAGATTTCTCAATAGGAGAATTTACTGCAAGTATGTAGTTGCGAAATGGGATTAAGGGTGAGTTTTTCTTCCGATTGGGTATTTAATTTCCATGTCAAGTAGGATTTGGTTCGGTTGAACGGGAACGAGGGTTGACTTGAGAGCGCGAGTCATCGAGGCGCGTTTTCAGTTCTCCGCTACCGGCAAAGTCACGATAATCGAGAGTGCCGTGCTTTCAGTGATAATGGGCAAGTGCGCTGGGAGCAGAGAGTGTACTCTGGCAGACAACTGCGTGGTAACGAAATTACGTGGCACATTGCGTTTACAGCCTTCGTGATACGATTTTACGACGGTGTAACGGGGCAAACGCCGATGTCGACCTTCCTGACTGTAACAGTCATTCACACGTAAATCTCACACCATAAGTGTTAGACAAGGCACTATTGTTTTAAAAAAATCCTTGCAAGAAAGTTTTACTTTAAAAAAAAAAACCTTTAAAGACATAAGACAGTTTGTGGCCTAATCAAATTAGTCCAGTAAAAAATACGACAGAGACTTTTATGACTAGCATTTTATGCGTGGACTCTTATGTGTGCTAGGCTTTTATACGTAGAGGACGCTTTTGATGAAAATTTATAAATGAAGAAAAGGTAAAAAGTTCTTTTCAGGGTGCGCCTTTTTTTCCAGAACACTTTTGCCTCATACTCCCACTACGCTTTATTTTTACTTATACTTTATGCTCATCTCCCTCTCTCTTGTCTTCGTGCCACGCTTGGACAAATGCATACACTTCGTAGAGTACACACGTTTGTAGTAGCTTGCAAACCGCGAAATGTCCGTCGACCGCCATCGCCTAGTCTGGAAAGAGACTTATTAAGCTTCATCTTAGGCAACTACTGAACTTGTCAAACTCCACAAAGGGCAACTTGCAACAGACATGGTAACTCTTCATGACCACAAACTCGATGTGCTTGTTACCAGTGTGCTCATAAGAGCGCTTTGAAGCAACTCGTTATAGTTCACTTCATAAAGAAACTTTATATAATTTATTTTCGACCGAGTCTAATATGGACGGTTCGTGTGTTTATACAGTTGTAACTATATGGGATATAGTAGTTCGAAAACATTTTATTTTGTTTTGAAGAAGAGCTTGGGAAAAGGGTAGGAAATGGAAGTGGAAAAGGCGATCGAAGGGTAGATTTGGAAAAGAAGGTTGCAAAAGTGGGTTAAAGAAGGAGGTTGAAAAAGTGGGATAAAGATGGAGGTAGAAAAAGAGGATTAGAAAAGAAGTTTGAAAAGTTATAAAATGAGTTGGAAATTTAAATTGAAAGTCTAAATTGCTTGTCTCGACTTAGGATTGAATTTTTATTGAATGGATCCTTTCCTGACAACTTAGGTTCTTAGTTAGAAGACAGATAGTTAGAAGAAGAAATGCCGGAGACTGAAGATGTTTCTGAAGAGAGGGTGACTCACAACGTTTGTTAGGTTTTGTCATTCTCGATAAAGACGAGCTTCGAAGTACGGGGGTTAAATCTTGGAGCAGAACGACGGGTCTCGTTTGGCTGGCTCAGACACGGACTCGTGGACCCTTGGTCGTCTAGAATCGAGATTATAAATATTGATCCTGAGCCTCCTTCAGCATCAAGTGCACTCAAGGGGTTCCTCTTGTCCCGCATTTCTATACTCCCAGAGTCAAGGGCGTTCTTCCAGGCGAAATTGAAATCCGAGAGGCTTCTCTAGTTTGATACCCGTGCAAGAACTGAAGACTTCAAGAAATTAGAGGGACGGACGAGCATTTATGACCATTCCTTATAGATCTCATATTCTCATATGGTATCTGTTAAAGAATAGAGAGACCAAACTTGACAATCTTAATTATGTCCAGACAATGTTCAGTCAATGTTTATTCCAATAGAGTAAAGCAAAACTTTCTTAAGCAAAGAAAGAGAAGGGTTCGATCCCCAAGTTCGATCCTCATCAAAGGGACTTGACTAACTTTCTAACAGCTACGAAAACTTGTTTTGGCACCCATTAGAGTAAGACTCAACCTTGAATCGGATTTCTTAGGACGAAAGAGGGAAGGCGTCATCCTGGAAGTAAGCGGATTCAGGGTCTTCATGAATTGCATTATTTCGTTGGTGGCCAAACTGATGCGGACAGAGCTAACAACAACTGAGATATAACAGGAGTGATGGGAATATCGTGCGAGTGAAATTTACGGTAGGGTGGTTCGATTAACGAAACTAGGGGTCGGCAGAACCAGACAAGACGAAGAACCACGAAACAGGCTGAAGCTGCTAATTTGACCTCGACTTTGAACCGACTTACGATTAGTTTGACGATTACTGATCTTAGAGCCTTCCCATTCGTCCTCTCGTCCTTGCTTGCTACTGCACTCTTGCTAACCTGGTTTAACCGTGCTCTCGTTAATTCGCTTACCACTAATGCCCGTTGCAATGTGGATAAGTGGCTATTGCTGCCTCAAGCGATTCGCCCAGCTTAACTCATTTACCAATTACTTCGCCACCGGTATTTCCCTCTCACTCAAGTACAGTCAGGATCTGATGAGGATGAGGACAGTCAACCGAAAAGACACTCTTTTGGTAAAGTAATCTCATCATCGATCGGTTGGACGGAATTTCATTTAGCCGGGAAGCATTTCTCAATAATTGTTTGCTTTTGCTTTGAAAGTTGTACCAAAAGTTTTGAACGATCAAATGAACGAAATATCTTCTCCCAATTCTATTTTATCCAGAAACGTTATATTTCGACTAAAAATAACCATAGACATTAAAAGCTACAAGTAAGAAGAATATTATAGAATAATTCGTGGGGATTGAAAGAGAGATTCAACTAGTGCTATAAAAAGTGGAAATAAATTTCAAATTGCAATTTGTAGAGAGTAGATGTTCTGTATCTCTGGTAGCTCCTTCGGAATATATTTCTGAAAATTATTAACGGAGTATTACATTCCAATGCATTTCAATGTAAGACGTTCCCATAACGAATAAATCTCTAACCAAGGATTTGGATAAAAAGATCGAAGTCAGAAATGGAAGACTGCTGGGAAAGTCTCTGATAGTGTTCGTGAAATCACATTCAGGGAATGAATGTCGTAGATATTCCATCCGGCTCTTAGTCAGACCTAGTACTTAGTCAAACAGTCAAAAGCAAATTGACTTCGAGGCAGACTCTCGGCTATTGGAAATGGTCGAACAATGCACATGGATGGTCGAGTAATATGACTTTCTAACACTAGTCTCTCGTAATTCAGAAAGGGGCTGGGATGAATCTCGAGGTTGAATTCATTACTTCCATCTCATCTTTCGTTCTTGCAGCAAGTGAATCTTACTTGTAATCAAGATGGACTTTTCTATTGAAATCAGTCTTTAGTTCAAACTGGAATAGACCAATTAAAATTCAATCTGCACTCGGATTTATTGGGAAAATTTTTCCCTATTTTACGGTAGTTACGTATTCAGACTATAGAAAAACTTGGAAACTTTTCTTAGTGCAATCTAAATAAGTGACATGAACTTGAATAATACAGTATTTAAGAACAATTTCGTCCTCAGAGATTAAATTCGTTCTTTAATGAACTCTTAATCAAGTTTATGAACTCTCAAAGACAGCGAAAATTTTAGGTGAAATAAACTTTCTAAGTATTAAATTATTTCATCTTCTTCAGTCTCTACTTTTCTCTTAGTTATGGAGTAGAAACACTTTACGATTCTCTGCTACTTGGCGTACGAGATGGACAACTTCTCATGAAATTATTTACCTCGTATTTTAGTCTTTTGAATTCTAAGTTTTCAAATGTTTCCTCTTTATAGTAATTGTTTATTATCGATTGTATTTTAAACTATAAATAATTGTAAAACATTAATTCACTTACTTATTTCGTTCATTTGAACGTTCAAAACTTTTGGTACATAAAAATACTCAGATTTCGAATTATTTCGTTTAAGCAGTTTCCCAGAGTTGGAGAATTCAACTAGATCACTACAATGTGTTTCTGAACTATTCAAGCTAGATTCTGCTAAAGTTAGATAATTACGCATTCCGCAACTCTGTGCAATGACTTTAATGTATAAGTATACATATAATACATACAGTCATACATACATACATCCTCAAGCTACATTAAACGTATTGAGAAACAAACTGAGACATACATTTCCACGTGAAATATCTTTAACAATCTGTCAGGATTATTTTTTATCGTGATTTCATAAATTATATACATCAATAATAATCGTGGATCATCTGATAAAAAATTCATTTTACGAAGTTTCTTAACCCTCCTATTATATTTTCAGTTTCTTTTCTTCATGGCCTGAACCTTTCCAGTTTATTGACCCAAAACTTTCTTTCCTCAGAGATAGATAACAGAGTACAAACATATGACGTGTATTTTCTCCAACCTTATCTGAAAAGTTCATGTCAACTTACTCACCTTACTTTGGTATCAGAAATTCAATTCCGATTGTCAGTGACAAATCTTGGACGTAATAACATAGGAGTACTTTTGCACTTCGATCTTTTTATTTCTTCAAAAAACAATGTCAATATTTTCTGAGAAATTGAAGCAGAGGACTCGGGGTCGGAATCAAGAAAAAAAAACTTTTTCCCACTCTCTTTTCCAATTGGACTGAAGTTTCAGACGTCTATTCTGACGGATTTTGTTTCTTTTGTTTTTTTTTATTTATTATGTCTAAAAATTGCGAACCAAGGGAGACGACTGAAAATTCTCGCCAGTTTATAAAATTCTCAAAATTAAAATTTCTCTACACTGTGAAATAAAATTCCCGACACTAGAAAATTCCCGACAATGGAAAATACCTGAAAAGATCTCTAAAAATGTTTAAAAAATATTTTTAAAGTACTGGAAAGTTAAAAATTCTTTTTAATTATTATTTAAATTATTTACTTATTTATTAAAGTAATTTTTGCGAGAACTTTACTTTGTGGAGTTTACAGTATCAGGGAATTTTATAAAATGTCGGGAATTTTGTATTGTAGGCAATTTTATAATGTAGGGAATTTTACTTTGAGGTGCTTCAATTCTCTTTTCCAATCTTATTTTCTGTAATAAGAAAAAGATATCTACCAAATTTAAAAAATGTTCGTACGTTGAGTCTCGACCTTCTTTCAACTCTTAAAATTGTAATCGTCTAAATGAGAAGAAATTCATATAAAAATCTTATATATTGCTTCCTTTCTGCAATATTATAATAAAAAATTGTTCTTTCTGTTTGCAGCTCACGAGTGTTAGTGCAATGGATAACGACAAAGAGTGGAAGTCATTGTGGAGGACTGTCATCTTATTTTGGCTCCTCGTTTTCACAGTTGGAGCGTCATCAGTTGGTACTCTGGAAAAACTACATGAAGGTTAGTAAAACCGTTCTATAGAACCTCGCAAGTACATTTGGTTGAAGTTTTAGACGTCTATAGTCTGACGACTTTTTTTCAATTTATTTGAATAAAAACATCGACAACAAACATTTTCCAAAGTCTCCAAAACCTAAAATTAAAATAACAGAAGTTTATCCGGTGTTGCCTGAGATTTTAAGATATTTCATAGAATTTTAAGGGATATCAAGAGATTTCATAAGATTTCAAAAATTATAAAAGGATTTTCAGAGGTTATTAGTAATTTAAGAGCATGTGATACTTTACCATAAGAGCAAATTAGTTAAACCAATTATACATTCATAATAATAAATATTTTTACCAAATTAGCTGAAAATATTTATTATTGTGAATATAAAATTGGTTTAACTACTTTGCTCTTATGGTAAAGTATCACATGCCCTTAAAGGAATTTCAAGGATTCTAAAAAGACTTGAAAATAGTTATCAAAAGTTTTTTTTCAGAAACACAATATTACAAAGCATTTTATCTGATCTTAACGAATTTGTAGAAATTGGAAGACATTTCAAGAAAGTTTAAGAGAATTCGAAAATTTTTGTAAAATTTTAAGGGTTTTCAAGAGATTAAGTGATTGTTAAAAAATATTCTGAAATTATAAGGCGTTTTAAATAATTTAAAAGGATTTCAAAGGATTTTCAGGATTTTTAAAAGATATCCTGAAATTTTAAAAGATATTTTTAGAGATAACTAGAAACTTTGGGTAAATTTCTTGAAATCTTTTAAAATCTTCTTAAATCCTTAAAAAAAAATTATAAATTCTCTAGAATCGTTACTAAATTCTTAGAATCATTTAAAACATCTTGAAATCGTTAAAAATATTTCGAAATCCCTTCGAATTCATTAAAATTACTTAAAAAGTCTTGAAGTCTCTTCAAATTCCTTTAATTTCCTTCAAATTATTTTAAATGACTTGAAATCTGTTGAAATCTTTTGAATTCCTTTGAAAATTGAAATTCATTAAAATTTCCTATAAAAACTTGAAATTTCTTAAAATCCCTTAAAAATCACTTAGAGTCTCACGAAAGTGAGATTCTTAAAAATGTGTCTTGAAATATAGTGAAATTGATAAAAATATCTCAAAAATTCTTTTAAAAACTCTTGAACTATTTATAAAATCCACTAAAGTCACTACAATTATATAAAATGTCTTAGAATCCTTTAACAATTTTTTAAATCCCTTAAAGTCTTTTTATTCCTTAAAATTCCTAAAATTCCTTCGAACTTTTTTTAGAATCCCATGAATTTTCTAGAAATACTTTAAAGTCTCTATATGAAATCCCTTAAAAACTATTAAAGTCTTTGAAAAACTTTTAAAATCCCTTGAAATTCCTTAAAATCCCGAGCAACGCCAGGTAAATTCCTGCTAGTAAATAAAAATAAAATAAAATAGTCTTAGGAACTTTTTTTGACCTTCTTAATTCAGTAAATATAAAAAAAATAAAATTAAAAAAATTCGTTAGATTCTGAAATTTCAAACCAATCGCAAGTACGAAAGTTTCATCGTAAAATTCACACGAAAATCCGCAGCTAAAATTACCAAAATTCGTGAAACAAAGAACTTCCTTTTTTAAACGGATGAATAGGTACAAAAGAAAAAACTAATTTAAAGGGCTGTATATCACTTTCATTACGAGAAATATTTTCCTTGACCCGGTGAGATTAGTTTCCAGACTTTTATCAAGATTAAAAACCTTTGCCTTTTCACGAATTCTTATTCCAAACAAACCAGTCTTCCAACATTATTTTAAAATAAAAATATTTAACATAAAAATTTGTGTAACCCCGTTGAAAAAATAAGTTTGAATCTAGTATAATATTTTTAATGTAAGTAGTCTCTTCCGAGCTCATTATGCTGATTACATTCCGGGCAAATTTGTAAAATACGGTGACTGCTCTTGGCAGAAGTCAGAATCTAACCGCGCCGTATGACAATCATAAATTCGATTAACATAACAAAGCATCGCTCTGAATAGGGTCATTCGGATTTTGGAATTAATCGCGCCTCGCCACACTCTACAGACTAGTAATCCGAATCGCCTCCTTTATAATTCCCACCGTGGTTATCATTGACATCCATCAGATTGAATTAATTAATTTATTTGAAAATATTATATGAACATGATTTATGCATATTCTAAACACAGAACACATCATTTATATTCTAAAATAGACAATTTCCCAATTTCGTTTTTCTGGACTGAAAATTCAAATTGAAAAAATAACTGGTCACATCCTTTCCTCTAATTGGACAGGAAAGTTGTGACAACATTTTCTTCAAGTTTCAATGCGTTGAAGTTTCATACGTTTAATTTGACGAATTTCTTTTTTAATTTCCAATAATTTTTATAAAAAGAGAACATTTATAAAGGAATTCATAACATTTCCTATAAATTGAAGCAGTTCAGGAGATTAAAAACCACAGAAGCTTTTTGATGAAGTCCTGTAACCCAATTATATAAAAACGAAAAAAATTCCTATTTTTTGCCTGGTGCTAATGAAAGTTAGTATTCCAAGGAATCAGAAAAATATTAATTATCCAATTTTAGAGTTGCGGAATCCCATTGAAATTGGAGAAAACTGAAACCTGCAGCTGCGTTTTTGAACACGAAATTAGAAATTTTCGCTTTTCTGACAAAAATATCAACTGATAAAATATTTCATTACGCTCCCTCCCCCAATTAAAAAGGGGTGAGACCAAATATTTTAAAGTTTCAAATTTGTATACCTGTCAAAATTCCTATTGAAATCAGGATTATGAATTCTCTCCCCTTTTATTTCTTGAAAACGTTAGGATAAAGAATATTTGTCGCGGGTCTTCTTTGCTGTTATCTATCTCGATAGCGAGTCTATCTAGCAGATAAAGCTATAGAAAGTATATATATATATATATCTAAACCGGCCTTCCGGCCGATAGGTTTCTTCCTCGTTTCTCTCTCCTCTCTCGTGTATGTGCGCCTACATTACACATTGAGTTCCTCTCTCCAAAGTAAAGTCCAGTGGGGCAGACTTCACTGCAACTTCCGACTGAATAAGCATCACCTCACTTCCGCTCCCTGCGATGTAGCTTTTGACGTAATATATACATACGCTTTTCTCTGTCCAGTTCGACCAATGACATTTTGCTACCTAGTCCTTATATAACTTTATCGAGCACTCTTCAATTCTCGATGCGCTTCACAAACGAGTAAAACGTCTTTTCTTTCACGACCGATCGTTCTCTAACTTCCTTCATTCAATTCCATTTCACGTCGAAATAAATCTTGTTAACTTATCACTCCTCACTGAACTTGTGTATCACAATTTCGAAACTTACAATTCATTTTCTTTTTATCCTACTTTATTTATTATTATATGAAGTAGACTACCTCTGAACCTCTACGGATGAAATTTTTTATTTGAAATCAAGTCCGATTTATCCTTAGACTTTTGGGCCGGCAATAATCAATAATGTAGTCATTAAAAAGCCAATGAAATCTTGCAGATTCAAATTTAGAGAGTAGGTTTGGAACAACAATATAACCGAGATTTCAAAGACATTTCGTTACATCAATTTTTTGAGAGGAGGAATTTCTAGGAATTTTAATGGATTTTGACAATTTTCAAATGATTTTTACAAAGTTTTAAAAATTTTTAGGATTCTTAAAAAATTTCGTTGAATTTTAAGGTATTTTTGTATATTTCGTCGAATTTTAACGGCATGCATGAAATTTTAAAAGATTTTTTAAAACAGAGCAATTTTAAGGGATTTTAAATGTTTTGAAATTTTGAGGAAGATTTATGAGGTTTCAAAGAACTTTACTCTCTAAATCTAAATCAGTGAAAAGTCACTGATTGACAATGAAATCTCACTAATTCAAATAGCTAGTACAAAGGGATAATGTGGACCGATTTTTAGCAGCACTTGTACCTTCTTAATTTAGCGTGAGATTTAAATAATACTAAAAGCACATTGCTGTTATGCAATCCAAATTAAAATTCCAAAGTGAATAAAAATTGTTTAAAAATATGTAATTAGTCCTATTATTAAAAATTAAACATTTTCTGCAGCAATATCGATATGTGCTACAGGACATTTTCAATTTTTTACAGTGTTCGCGTCGTGGTTCGCGTTTACACCTTTTATAAATTCAAAATTTCCACAATTACTGAATTTACACATTGAAATTGGAACTTAATTTCCAAAAATAATAAGTATGCTTTATTGAAATGTATAAAGATTATATCGGTTCACTAATTCAATTAGTAAGAACTTACTGATAATCAGTTTACTAATTACTGAATTGATCAGTGAAAAGTCGTAGATCACTGATTCATCAGTGAAATACTTAATCACTAATTAAATCAGTGAAATTTTCACTGATTCAAATTTAGAGAGTAAGAGATTTACACAAATTTTAAGCGATTTCTAATGTTTTTTTGAAATTTGGAAGAATTTTAAGAGAATTTAAAAGATTTTTATGATTTTTAAAAGACTTTGTGGAATTTAATAAAATTTCTAATTATTTTAATAAATTTTAAAGAATGTAAAGGGACTTTAATTATTGTCGCAGAATTCAAAGAATTTGCAGAAGTTTAAGATATTTTAAAAGATTTTAAATCTTTGTGTGAAATTTCCAGGAAATTTATGAGATTTCAAAAGATTTTGTAGAATCTTCAGGAACTTTAAAGAATTTCAAATTTTGTAATAAAATTTCCAAGAATTTTAGAAGAAGTCAAGGGATTATAATAATTTTAAAAATATTTTATGAAATTTTTAAGAATTTTGTAAAATTTATGAGGTTTTTAAAAATTGTAAAGGATTTTCTGATTTTGAAAATATTGTATAGAATTTTAAGGATTTCATGGAATCTAACAAGATTTCTAATAATCTTAATGGATTTGAAAGGATGTAAAGGGACTTTATAAATGTTATCGTATAATTTAAAGAATTTCAAGCAGTTTCTAAGAATTTTAAACTTTTCAGGTAATTTTATTGATTTCTCTAATTTTTGAAAGATTTTATAGTATAATTTTTAAGGATTTCATGGAATTTGATGGGATTTCTAAAGATTTTAAGAGATTTTGAATGGCATGAAATTCCAAGAGGTTTTTAAGAATTTGAAGAGCTTTTTACGAGTTCTAACTTGTATATCAATTTTTAAGGGATTTCAAGAGGTTTTTGGGAATGTTAAAAAATCTTAACAAATCTTGACTTATTTCGAAGGTTTTCCTGAAATTTTTTTGCCTCATTAGCTTGTTTTTCTTCTTTCAATTTGAATTCATTCAAAAGCCAATCAGGTTTGCTACAACAATATAATATGCGAGATTTTCGAGACATTTCGTGACACCACTTTTTTAAGATAACAATAGGAGGATATGATTTTCAAATAAGTAAGGTCCTGGTGTTAACTGTGTATAAAGTATGTACAACTTGAGTATAAGTTATTATATATATATACACTTCTTACATAGGAGGTAAAAGGAGAGAAAGTAAGTTAAAGTACTGCAGACTAGTAGTTTCGCCGCATGGAGCAATAAACGCTTTGTATGTGTCTTCCAGTTCCCAGCAGCCGGCTTCCGGTTTCCGGAAGGCTTCCGGCTTGCGCGGTTCATGAAAAATTGTATTCGTCTCGGAGAAGGTTCCTTACAATGACGCAAGAGCAAGAGTCTTCTTCTCCAGCGACAAGCTCCTTTCTCTTTTTAGTCTTTCTCCTCGACCTCTTATTCTTTCACCTCCTTTTTCACCCCCTGTTCCACGCCAGTTTCACCACCCTTTTCGCGTTCCGCGCGCATCCATCATATCCAAGGGAACCAAATCTGGGCATTTGTTGAGATCATTCTTACCTCCTCTCTGGTCGTTTCTATCCTCTCCCCTTTTCCTTTCTCTGCCGCATATACACACATTTTCCATCACTTTTTCTTCTCATTCCTTTTTCTTTTCATCCCTTTTTTCTTCTCATCCCCTTTTCTGCGTTTTTCCCTGCTTTCATAGCAAACTGTCGGCCGGCGGATGGAACTTCTTGCAGCACATTCTCACGTGCCGGCACTCAATTCTGTTTGATTTGTGATGGCCCTACGGATATAGGAACAGAAAATTCTGAGACATGTACATTTTACCTATGATGTTAAAATGTACCTGCTTCTGAAATAAACAGGCATAGCTACCAGCACTAGGTGCTTTATCGTTACGACGAGCCGTTATGTTGCATCCGCTATTTAAGCTGCATCACTACCTGCCTTATAGCCTCGACTATATCACGAGAAAAGTTTACAAGGCATTATACGCGAGCATGTAACCCCGAACGGCGTGACTTATCAGAAGCGAAAAATACTCGCTTCATATAGATCCTATATATATATACGAGCCAACCCTGCAATTTCGTAAATTTTCCACATTTTGTTTATGAATAAACCTTGCAGATTTTTCAGCTTCAATTTACACCTATTTAGTTATTTTCTTGTATAATCGTAACTTTTGTTAGGGTAGTTCACCCCCATAAAATCTTCTGACTGTATTGAAAAGTTTATATTTTTCAACCCTCTTTGCGAAGGAATTTTTTTCTACTTGGTTTTCTACGCGAAATTTACTTTATTTTGTAGAAATATAATAAAATGCACTTAACGGTCGTTACCCCTTATAAAGTAATTTTTTGGGAAAAATGAAAAAATACGTGAACTTTATTTTATTATCGTGTGTTCAATATATTTTTTTAGATTTTTCAGCTTCAATTTACACCTATTTGGTAATTTTCTTGTACTATCGTAATATCTTTTGGGGTAGTTTACCCCCATAGAATGTTTTAACTAAACTGAGACATTTACATTTTTCAACACTCTTTGTGAAGAGATTTTTCGAGTCGGTTTTTTTCTCAGGAAAATTAAAAAATAGGTCAACTTTATTTTATTATCGTGTACAAAATATATCTTTTCCAGATTTTTCGGATTGAAATCATGCCTGTTTGGAAATTTGTTGTATAATTAAAAATGATTGTGGGGTAGTTTACCCCCAAAAAATCTTTTTGATCAAGTTGAAAGAATGACATATTTCATCTCTTATATTTTAGGGTTCCAAATGAGTTCAAGACTCTCTTCATTTATTTCTACTATCTTTATAAACTTTGAATATAAAACAGAATGCCGCATAATTGAAGAAGCGAAGTTTCATCGTTCGTCCCATTTCCGGACCACCCCCTGAATTTCTTCCTGCATCGCGTAATTCTCTGGCAATTTATCAACGATCGGGCCAGGTCAGGGGAAACAGGCGAGAACCGCATTCTGTGGCTCTACGTGACACGACACATCGGCCATTGGCATAATGAAGAAACTTGGCGCAAAAGTAAGTCGACTAAAAATTCAGCCCAACTTTCTGCCAGTGCTGTGGAAAGAGTGGTTAAGAAGGAACGAGTTGGGCCACTAAGAGCAGCAAGAGGGCGAGGGATGCTAACAGGGAAATCGGTGAAAAGTTGAGGAACTAAGAGAAAGGGGGTGAGAGTTTGGAAAAAAAAGAGAGATGGAAAAAAGTTTCAAAATTCGTTGAAGCAGTGCCAGCTTGGAAGAAAGAGGGCACAAAATGGTGGACCAAGTCACGTTTGTCTTGCGATTTCTTTCAGACTACCCTACCCTACCACTATCCCTCGATCTTCCTTGCGTTTGTTCTTTTGATTCTTTTCAACCACTTCACCGTTATACCGCCCCCGAAAAGTTTGATTATTTAATTTCCCCCCTTCCTAAGTTGCTCAACAACTCACTTTATATTTAATATATTAGATCGACTTGAAGTAATATTATATTTCATTTTTCCACCTCCTTTTCCAAATCCCCTTCTTTCCTCGATTTTTTCAATCCCTTCTTCCAAATCTTCCTTTTCCCACCACCATTTCTGAAGTTATTTTATAGAGTTTAAACATTTTTTTACTTTTTTTTAAAGGATTTTAAATGATATTGAAAATTTTTAATTGATTAGAAATTACCTTTCAAGAATTTTAAAGAATTTTCAAAGAATTCAGGGAAGCTTCAAGATTTTTAATTAATTTACGGATTTTCAAGAATTCTCGGAAGATTTAAAATGATTTTTGGGAATTTAAAGAGTTTTTACACAATTTCAAAGATAACAAGATTTTCTAAAGAATTTTAAGAGATTTTAAGTGGTTTTATAGGAAGTTTAAAGTGATTTCAAGAGATTTTAAAAAGTTTTTAAGGAATTCCGAAAAAAGATCGTGATGCTTTCAGGATTTTCAATTATTTAAAAATATTTGTAAATATTTTAAGGGATTTTTAATGAAGTTGAAAATGTCAAAGAATTTTCAAAGAACATGAAAAAATTTAGTTTTCCAGTTATTTCAGAATTATTAAAACCTGCCAAAGGATTTCTAATGATTTCGAGTGATTTTAAGGAATTTGAAAGCATTCAAAAAACTTTCAAAATTTTGAAGTAATTTAACAATAAAAAGTGTTTTAAAATTCTTTAAAATTTGTCAAACTTTTGAAATTAACTGAAATTTGTAAAAATTCTTATAATTCTTTAAAATCCCTTAAAATCGCTAGTTATTCTAAATTATGAAAATAATAGAATGATAATATACCATTGTCCCATAAATGCCAAATCACATTAAAATAATCTCCAGAAATTAAAAAAAAAGCTCATTATTTCGAAAAGTTATTGATATTTTTATAAAACATTGAGATTTGACGTAATATTTATGCTAGTGTTGAATATTTAAATTAAATATATTTCCGATTTCTTCATTGCACAATTTCGCATAAATCCAGATTTTTAAATCAGAAATTTGCATAAATATCCATTTTTCTTCGCACAATTTAAAGATTTCCAAATTATTTGTAGCAATACTTATGATTTTAACTCGTAATTTTCCTAATTATTCAGTCGTATTCAAATTTTCATTTATTTTCCCTGGTTTCAAATTTTCTTTAAATGTCTCTTCAATTTATTAAAGTTTTTTTTTTTCGATCTATTTATATTTTCAGTAGAGAATAAATTGAATATGTAAAAGTCAGGGTCTTTTCATTACTCCGTGAACTGACCGGATCAAATAATGTTAATCGAAAAGTCTCTGTCAATTTAGCCATTTCAAAATTGCCTCAACATGCATGAAATGAAAAGTAGCTAGATCAACACCATTAACTCTGATTAACGTGTCCTAAAAACTAAAAAATCCCTGATAAACTGTTTTTTTTTAGAGTAGTTAAAAACCTGCCAACGTTCTGGTTTCTTTAAACAATTATTTTAATAATCATAATCACACTTTAAAACCATTTCTTCAACTAAAAATTCGATTCAAAGGGTTGCTAAAAAAAGTTAAATTCGCAGAGAAAAAGTGTTCGGATCGCATTCGGGAATCAAAAGAAAATCCGAGATTCATTTAATTCGATGAGACACGTCCTAGTTGGTTTGCTCGTCACACGTCTTTTGAATTATTTTATTTTCCAATGCTTCGCCAACGAGTGAAAATTTTACAAAAGAACATTCCTAGTTATTCGGAATTCGAAAGGTCGATTATGGGGGCGTGTAACGTGTAACATTGGCGATTCGCTTAAATCTATGTAAAATCTACGACCCCTTTATGGAGGTGTGCAATAATACACTAATACGTAATAATATGTGTGGTATACACATGTAAACGTTGCATATGTGTATGTGCATAAGAGATGGCATATAATTCAGTTTTACCCTGAAACGACTCATTTATATGCGTTCGTTTGATTGAATATCTCCCGCATGAGTCTGTCTCTTTCTCGATTCACCCCTCATCTCCCTCTAGTCTCTTTCTCTGCGCACGGGCCACCACTCTATTCAGCCAACCCCAACGCGGTTAGCTGTTTCAATTTCCACTCGCTGCACAAAACTGAAAGGAGTCCCTGTCGTGTCGTCTGGTGTCCCCTCTCTTTTTCTAATTTTATCTGCACCTCCCTCTTGTTACAAACCAGCCCTTCCCTCGTTGATATCGCTCTCGATCAATGTGCTTCGTCCCATGTCACAGATACCTCTGTCATTTATATACTTTGATGACGATCCTTGTATCCTTGAATCTTCAGTCACGCTGCGTCACGCCGGTAAAATAGTAAAAAGAGAGATCGACCTATTCAAAGGTGTATCGCTTATTACATGATGCGGACATAATGATAATAATCATCATGGATGATGATATTAAGAGATATTACTGGTGGCGTGAGTGTGCAATTTTTGATTGAGAATTATAGAGTTGGGTTTCAGTATGAATTCTTAGGCGCTGCTGGATGCTAACTGTGTAAAAATTGTCGCAATTAGCCCTAATATTTAAAATAGGGTTCTGACGAGGAACTGGTCAGCACTTTTATTTTCGATAAAAATATTTTATAGATAACTTTCTATTATTATAGAATCTGATATTTTTGACTTTGTTGTGCGGGACTTTATTAAAGTTGGAGTGAAAATTGGAAATATTTGAATATTTTTTCTACTTAGAAATATATTTTTATAATATATATATATATATAAGATTTATAATCCGTTAAAGTCTCTTAAAACGCTAAGAAACCTTTTAAAATCACTTAAAATTTCATAAAAACTTTCAGAATCGATTACAATTGGTTAAGATTTCTTAAAACTCTCAAAATCCTCTTGGAATTCCTTAAAAATTAAAAAAAAACATTAAAATTGTAAATCTCTTGAAATCCAAGTTAAAATTCGCAAAAATCTCTTAAAATCATTAGAAATCTTATCAAATTCAAGGAAAACCTTACAAATTCTACAAAATCTTTTAATAATTAAAACAATCTCATCAAATCCCTTAAAATTTTACTACAAACTTCGAAATCCTTTTAAATTCTACAAGTTCTTTTAAAAATCATATGTGTATATAAATTCTTTTGAAATCCCTAAATAAAATTATCTGAAAAACTTTAAAACCTTTCAAACCTCATAAAATATCTTAAACCTCATAAAAATCTCTTGAAATCTTTTTAAATTTGTGAAAACCTCTTAATATTCCCATCAGAAACTTCTTGAAATTATTTCAATTCTACGATAACATTTAAAGCCTCTTTACGTTCATTAAAATTCATTAAAATTATTAGAAATCTCGTTACATTCCATGAAATCCTGAAAATTCCATAAGACCTTTTAAAAATCTGAAAATCCCTTAAAATTATTAAAATTTCTTGATTTCCTTTGAAATTCCTGCAAAATTATATTTTAACATTTAAAATTCCTTAAAGTTCCTTAAAATTCCTTCAAAATCTTTCCTCGGTTTCCTCGAAATTTCACGAAAACATTAGAAATTCGCTTAAAATTCGTTGAAATCTCTTAAACTTCTTAGAAACCTCATAATTTTCCTCAAAATTTTAAAACATTTCAAATCCCGTAAAATTACCTAATTTTAATAAATCTCATAAAATATTATGAATTCCGTTTAAACTCGTCAAAATCACTTGAAAATCATCAAAGTCCATCAAAATTCCTCGAAAACTAGAAATTTCTCTCTAAAATAGATGGATTCTAAAGTTTTCTATTGACTATACATCGCATCTGGTTATTAATTAGTAAGTAGGCAATAAATTATTCACATTCTGTCTGCGCGATAGACACGAGTGACTTTATCTCAGTGATTAAAAATTAAAAATCAAACTTTGCTCATACTATGAAACTTGTTAATAAGAGCAGTTACAATAAATTCATGAGATAAGAGATCATCTTTTGCTATTTCATGGAAAAAATTTTGATTCCAGTCGATTGATGATTCACTTAACACACAAAGCCCGGTTCAAACTTTACAACTAGAACGTTTATTCCACTAGCTTGGTGGCTCAACTGACACTGCTAATTACTTTAAGCCGACCATTTGTGAAAAATGTATAGCCAAATTTCCTAAAACGGAATGTATAATATCCGGAATTGGACGGCGATCATCGATGGTATGCTGCGGCCTGCCGTGGTTTCAGGTGGCGTCACTGTAATCAATCGTAATGTGGATAATAGTCGAAGCGTATCGACAATCAACTATATAATTACAAGCCTCGCCCACCAATTAAACAGCATTTATCGACCAGCGTCTCTACTAATGTTCCTCCAATGCCCTTTGAACTGGGCCTGAATTATTGACTCTCGTACGCGCTCTGAATTTCATCCGCATTCATTTTGCAAAGCTTCAGACTCGACTTAATTAATCAGAAACTCGATTCTGCAATATAGCTAACGTAGTTGTTTGTTTATTTATTGTCACTCCAGTATTTGGAAATGCGTCTCTACTCTAGATAAATTATTCCCTGCACTTTCTATTTGCATCAGCTTATCCTGACAACGTAATTATCTCGTATACTTATATGTTTATAACAGTTGGTTCTTGATGCTACATAACGTGATGGAAAAGACATTAAAAAAAACACTAGATATTCGAGAGAATAAGAAATTGTTTACATTCAATTACCTCCTCTAAATTGACTTCGATTAAATCACGAATTATCAATTACGAAAATTCTCTTGTAATGGTCTAGTTTTATACCTAATGACAGGGGAGAATGAGATAATTGTTAAAGCCACGATAAAGTCGCAATATAGACGCCTTATAGCGTGTAAATGTAAATACTTATGGGGCTCATAATGGTTGGTATAGAAACTATGGAATGTAGAAGAATGTCTGAATTCCCATATAGAGGAAATGTATCTCGTTATTGCTATTGCCGCATAAAACGAGAGGTAGGGAAGTACTGTTGTATATGTTGTACGTTTTACGTTTTACGTTGTACGAGAAATGAGTAGGTGCTACTATTTTCGAGAGAGCGAGTCAAGCGTACTCCTGTAATTTCAACCACTTCGTGTTCTTCGTTTAACAGGTACCCCAGCAATCGTTACAGTTTCCACCAAAGTAGACAACCTCGGCTACCTCACCACCAAATTGAGAACGATCTTGCACAATTACATTTCCAGGACTCCATTCCTTTTAATCTCTTTAAAAATGGCCCGTTCAAGAATATCCCGTGCAGAAATTTTGATGGGGTTCTGACTGGGTACTGGTGAGTTCTTCCTACTTCTGATGTGGCTCCAATCAAGTTACCTGGCGAAGACCAGAGAAAGCTTGTAACGCTTTGGCGGAATATTGCCCTACTTAAGGAAAACTGGCCAGGACCTTGTCAGTTTATCAAAAAAGGCCCTAGTAAATGCCCCACCTAGGAAAAAACTGGTCAATACTCTAAAAACTATTCTGCGGATTCATTATTTATAATATATGATTATTAAAATATTTAATTTACTGAAAACAAAAGTCAAATTATAAAAAATATATTATTACTATATTAATAATATAATTAATTATATATAAACACTAAGTGATTTTAAGGAATTTAAAAGGATTTTAAAATATTTTTCAAGATTTTATATATATCAAGATTTTTTAAAGCATTTCAAAAGAATTTAAAACAATCAAAATAGATTTTAAGTTATTTTAAAGAATTTTTAAAGGATTCAGAAGAGTTTCATGATTTTTAATTATTTCACGGATTTTCAAGAATTTTTGGAAGATTTAAAATGATTTTAGGGAATTTAAAGGTATTTCAAGAATTTTTTTTACAAAATTTCATATTAAATAAAAATTTAAAATCCCATTCATTTCATTTCAATTTAGATTTCCTAAAGGATTTCAAGAGATTTTAAAAAGTTTTTAAGGGGTTCCGAAAAGAGATCATAACATTTTCAAGGCTTTCAATTATTTAAAAATATTTGTAATTACTGTAAGGGACATTTAATGAAGTTTAAAAATGTCAAAGGATTTTAAAAGAAATTAAAAAATTAAAGAATTTCAAGACATTTTCGATTTATTGAAACATGCCAAAGGATTTCTAAAGATTTCAAGTGATTTTAAGGAGATTTCAAGAAATTTCAAGTGATTCTGGTGAATTTAAAAGGATTTCCAAAGAATTTAAAGATTTTCCAGAGTTTTTACAAAGTTAAAAAAATGATAAGATATCGTAAAGGAATTTGAGAGATTTTATTAAATTTTAAGAGCTTTCAAGTGATTCTAGGAAAGAATCAAGATTTTTTAAAAGATTTCAGAAGAATTTAAAGCGATATAAATAGATTTCAAGATATTTTAAAGAATTTTCAAAGAATTCAGGGAAGTTTCAAGATTTTTAATTATTTTACAGATTTCTAAGAATTTACAGAAGATTTTAGGGAATTTAAAGATATTTCAAGAGTTTTTACAAAATTTCAAAGATAACAAGATTTCCTAAAGGATTTTAAGAGATTTTAAGTGGTTTTATAGGAAGTTTAAAGCGGTTTCAAGAAGTTTCAAGTGATTTTAAAAAGTTTTTAAGGGATTCCGAAAAAAGATCATAATACCAAAGGTTCATTAGAAATTTAAAAGGATTTCAAGAAATAAAGTTAAAGAGATAAAAAGATATAAAAAGACTGAAATATCTGAAATCTCCTGAAATATCTGAAGTCACGTGAATTCACTTGAAGTTACATGAATTCATTTGAATTTTCTTGAAATCTTCTGAAGTCACTTGAATTCATGTGAATTCACTTGAATCCACTTTAATTCACCAGAAAATTGATGGTGAATTTTTTCTGAAGTGACTTGATGTCATGTAAATTCACTTGAAGTCACGTGAATTCATTTGAATTTTCTTGAAACCTCCTGAAGTCAGTGAAATCTTCTGAAATCATTGAAATATCATGAAATATATTGAAGTCAGAAGTAGGTGTACACCCGCTTGGCCGAGTTGTCAACCCCTCGTAAAAAGAGTTCTTGCAAAAGTACATAGTTCAAAATTTCAAATACATCAAGATTTCTTATAGCATTTTAAGAGATTTTAAGTGATTTTACCCAAGTAGAAGTTTTGCTGTGGCCCCGATCGTGGGATTTAGACCAGGCCCAGACCTGGCGCTATCAGGGCCGTGTGAATTGTTAAACAAATATATGTGAAAAATGAAAGATAAGATAGAAAAAGTTGTGTAAGAAATTCTCTAACATAACGTATAATAAAAGCTGCATGGAGGAAGTTTTAACACGATACAATAGACGAAATTTTGGACAGATTGAACTCATATTTGCAATAAAAGAAACACTTGCACATAGTTCTCTTCTAAACTAGTTATTTTCATGAATTTTGTAACATGGAGTATTTTCCATTTGAATTTATATCCCGGATCAAATGTTGGAGAACTCGCGTCTTCGAAATTCTTCGCGTCACAAAGCGTACATTCCAACCTGAAGTATCCGTCTGAAAGCACTTCGCGAAGACGAGCATGTACGTGCTACAATAAGTTTCAGAACGCGGATCCGCGAGTTAGCGTGACAGACATGCACGCGATACGAGGGTGGCAGAATTGTAAATGTGAGCCAAGAATAAACGTCCGTTCACCAAGTTCCATGTATATAAAGCCTCCAATAATCGTCAAAGAAGTCCTCAACTTTTAGTGCAAGCCATTTTCTCAAAAAGCTTTCTTTTGTTCGCATCTAACATTCAGAAACCTTTTTCTGTACATTTTACAGCTGCGTTAATGTAGCTAGATTATATAAATATATAAATTGTATAAAAGTGAAGATCGAGCTTTTTCATTATCAATATATGGAATATCCCCGTATTAAGTCGATCATAATATAGAGAGCCTTCATTTAACTTATGGCTAGATATTTCCCCCAAGGTGTGAGGCATTTTCATCTGAAGAGAGGTTGGGGAGATTTTAAATTTTGCTATAAATGCATTATAGCTCCTTTTAGTCCCCTCGTGAAAGTCGATGAAAAGCTCCATTAAATTTTGCATCATCCAGTTTCCCAGGTGAAGGGAATTAAAATATTTTCAGCGATAGGATTATTCGATTGTAAGAAGGAAAATTACTTGCATTAAATTATTTTTACATACGAAACGCATCACGATTGTTATATTGTTAACTAAAGTAAACAAATACTTTTGCATGTGCTCCAGTTTCATTAAATGTGTTAAATGTGCTTTCGATAGTATCACGTTTTTCATCGCAAATCGTGCGAAACGATGTAAAGTCTGCTGATTTATTTCAGAATATATATGTGTATTGATTAGGAGAATTCAATAGCCCTCAACCCTTTTCTGCGAACACTTGAGTAAAGCAACTTGAAAGAAATTTGTTGGAACATGAACGAAATCATATTGTATAATACATGTTAAGAGATACCTGTCGCCTAAGCGCGACAGAAATTCTTTCCGCTTCATCGATACTAATTGTAAGAAGCCTTAGGGGCCTAAGAATGTTCGAGAAACCTTACATTATCGAAATCACGTCTTTCGTGGAGTTAAACACTCTGGGAAAGTGGGCTTGGCATCAAAGCCCGTTTCTGCTGCAGCACCTCGAAGCTATGGAACTATGGAAGGCAGAGGCGTAAGACGAGGGTGAAGTGGATGTATGAATAAGTCGATATGCTAATACCAAAACCCTTGAAGTTAGCTGAGCACGACAAAGAAAGTTGCGGAATATCCAGGACGAAACAAAGTACGCGGGAAACCGGAAGACAGTTTTATAAGCCAACCACATCACCATTACGAGTCCAAATTATCGCAAGAGGGACCACTTCCGTTGTTCTTCGCGAAAGGGAAGTCGTAAGAATTTTAGAACAAAGGGAAAGCAAGTCTCGGTCCTTTGCTTTCCTCTAAAATCAAAGCTTCAAAGGGTTGTGACCTTGCAAATTCCCGACTATCCGTTTCTCATGAAGAAAATAATTTCATATATTTTATGAAAGAAAGTTAAAGGGGCTAGAAGCAAATTTTATAGAATTATTGAACAATATCGGGAAGTATATAAACAAAAAAAGATCAAACACCTGTGCAGAAATTGCCGCAATTTATTATATTAATATTATTAATATTTCAATATTATTTTAATATATTAATCTATTAATATATTAATATTTTAATATTACTGGACATTTATGGGGAAATGATGCAAGTAATTATATCTAATTAATACGAATTTATTGATACTGAAACAGGGCATTGAAGAGTTTTTCACGTTGGAATAAAACATCTGGTAAAAATAGGGAAATCCCAATATTTTTCACACTTGGTTATTTCTGCAAAAATAAAAGATGGTTATATTTATATTTCATGAAAATTATTATTAAACTATATTTTATGATTATATTATTTTCATAATTTTGAATGACTAGCGATTTTTGAGGGATTTTAAAGAATTACAAGAGTTTTTAGAAATTTCAGTTAATTTCAAGAGGTTTGACAAATTTTAAATACTAAAACAACTTATATTCTCAAATTTCTTCAAAATTTTGAAACTTTTTTCAATGCTTTGAAATTCTTATTTTTTTCATGTTCTTTTAAAATCCTTTGACATTTTTTAACCTTGTTAAAAATCCTTTACAATATTTACAAATATTTTTAAATACTTGAAATTTCTGAAAGTATTGCGATCTTTTTTCAGAATTTCTTAAAAGCTTTTTAAAATCCCTTGAAATCGCTTTAAACTTCCTATATAATATATAAAAACTCTTAAAATCTCTTAAAATCCTTTAGGAAATCTTAATATCTTTGAAATATTGTAAAATCTCTTGAAATATCTTTCATCATAAAATTAAACAATTTTCAATATCAATTTAATAAACTCAATTTAATATCAAAATCAATTTAAACATTCTTTAAAATAACTTGAAATTAATTTATATCGCTTTAAATTCTCCTGGAATCCTTTAGATAATCTTGATATCTTTGCAATCTTGGAAAATATCCTAAAATCCTTTTAAATTCCCTAGAAATCACTTGAAATTTCTTGAAATCCTTTTAAATTTCTTAAAATAACTTCAAATCTTTAGAAATCCTTTGGCATGTTTTAATAACTCTGAAATTCTTTAATTTTTTAATTTCTGTTAAAATCCTTTGTCATTTTTTAACTTTATTAAAAATCACTTGAAATTTCTCTAAATCGCTTTAAACTTCCTATAAAACATCTTAAAATCTCTTAAAATCCTTTAGGATTGAAATACCTTTAAATTCCCTAAAATCATTTTAAATCTTCTGAAAATTCTTGAAAATCCGTAAATTAATTTAAAATCTTTAAATTCTTCTGAAATCCTTTAAAAAATCTGGATATCTTTGAAATCTTGCAAAAAATCTTAAAATCCTTTTAAATTCCCTAGAATCACTTGAATTTTCTTGAAACCCTTTTATATTTTTTTAAATCAATTCAAAGCTCTTAAAGTCCTTTACGATATCTTATAATATTTTAAATCTCGTGAAAGCTCTGGAAAATCCTTACATTCTTTGGAAATCCTATTAAATTCCCTAGAATCTCTGTAAATTTCTTAAAATCTCCTTAAATTCCTTAAAATCACTTAAATTCTCTTATAAATCCCTAAAATTAATAAATTATAAATAAGGGGATCCATCCTTTGGTTTCGCTTGTTTTACGCTCTTCAAACTGTCCCATATCCGTACAAATTCAATGAGAAAAATATTGAAATCAGTTTTCTGTACAAGTTCATTTTACCCCGAGCAGTATTTCTATTATTACCCGATCCAACTCACCTTATAAATGGAGTGTTAGCGAATAAAACATAAACTAGTAAAACATAAAATATCATCCGATCCGATAAAAAAAACCCGAATAGAGATAGGTACTGATATATTTTAAATATTGCTGTATATGTGATAAAATTGCAGTACAACAATCAAAAGACTCTTTCATGAGTTCAATACAGTCTGCTGACCACGAAGGGAGAGTTGGGAAAGGGTTGGTCCAGGCCAGGTGTCGATATAATCGAGAGCTTTCTCGTGATGAAAGTGTGGAGGCGTAGACACTAGAGAGCAGCCCTCGTTAAGGCAAAAACGCGAGAAATGATGGATGGATACTAAATTGCATTAATTAAATCCAGCGTGACACCCTCAGCTGGCTTGGTATCACTCGGCGATGCTTGGCTTGGCTCTGATCGAGGCATGAGCCGTTAAACGGGGTGTAGGTCACTTTGATGATTACAAGATCCCTTCAACCTTCACTCTTCACCCTTCCCGTGTATACTTCTAACAACTCACCCTACCTGCTGTTCGTGACAAGGTTTTGTTTGTAGTTGCAAAGACGGCGAACTTTCAAAGTATGTAGTCCACGGATTAATCCGGAATGTGAGTCTGGGCGTAAAGAGGAATTTGAGGGCTGTCTCGAAAACACGTCGAGAAGATGCTTTGAAAGGCAGGGCAATTGTCCTTGCTTTATCAAGTGTGAGATTTTGGGATCCTTATATCGATTATAATTTATTTTGTGTGCTGATTTATTTTATGCGCTGATTTATTCCATGAGATTCCAGTTTCTCTTTTTGGCAAATTTAACGTCTTCTTTGACACTTTAATCTGGTTGCGCAATGCGAATTGCAACATCAGGCATAAGCGGATTCCGAGGAACAAAAAACACTCCACTCGGGGTTTTGAGAGGAAGATGAAGACGTTAAAGGTTTCATCAATGAAAGAACGAGGAAGAGACGAATCACGAAAAGACGAGAGCATCGTCATGCTTACCTGCCAGGAGAAGATAAGTTCCTGGGGTGAGACTTAATGCTTGTTCAAGAGGGTGAATAGCGAGAAAAAGGATCAGGTGAATCAATTAAACTTTTGAATCAAGCAACCAAATTCGATAAAGGAATTATCGGGTTTTCCGAACTATATATCTATACGAATTACTAATTGAAAAGATATTTATCTTTAATTAGCGCTTCTCTCTGTTCATAGAGAAGATTTCGTTAAATAAGACTCGTGTTGACAACAAACACCAAAAAAGTAATTGTTTGTAATATAAGTTTATAACTCTGAGTAGATAAAAAATAAAACTTTAAGCCACCAGTAGCATTCCCTAGCGAAAGCTTCGAATTGAAATTCATTCCAATCCAGAAATTTTCGAATTATGCCGAAATTTATATCCGAACCAAACAGTTTCATTCCGATCTAATCCGAAGGAAGTTTTCAATCAATTAATCCGAATTCAATTTAAAATCAATCCAAACCTACAATCCGAATGTATCCGCCAATCCGAATTAATCAGAAATAATCCTAACAAATCCAGTCAATCCGAATGAATCCGAATTTTTCGGAATCATTTGGATTGGATCAGATAGAGCAGATTAATTCAGATTGGAAGTTCGAATTGACCGGATTCATTTGGATTGAAAGCTTGGATTCATTCTGATTGACCAGATTTATTTGAATTGAAATTCCTTCCGAATAAATCCGCAATTTTCCGAATTAAGCTAGAATTTGTATCCGAACGAAGCAGTTTCATTCCGATCCAATCCGAAGGTAGTTTACAATTAGAATTAATCCAAAGCCCATTCAAAATCAATCCGAATGAATCCGTCAATTCGAATTAATCAGAATTAATCCTAAAAAGTCCGGTCAATCCGAATGAACCCGAATTTTTCAGAATTATTTGGATTGATTCGGTTAGACAAGATTAATTCGGATTGGAAGCCTTGATTGACCGAATTCATTCAGATTGAAAGTTCGGATTCATTCGGACTTATTGGAATTGAAATTAATTCCGAATCAATCCCAAATTATCCAAATCATTCCGGAATTTGTATACGAACTAAACAGTTTCATTTCGATCTAACTCCAAGCAAGTTTTCAATCCGAAACTTATTCATAATCAATCCGAATGAATCCGAATTTTTTGGAATCATTTAGATTGATTCGGATAGAACAGATTAATTATTTAAAAATTCTTTAAAATAACTTGATATCCACACATATCGCTTTAAATTATCCTGAAATCATTTAGGAAATTTTTATATATTTACAATCTTGGAAAATATCTTAAAATCCTTTTCAATTCCCTAGAATTACTTGAATTTTCTTGAAACCCTTTTATATTTCTTCAATTCACTTGAAAGGTCTTACAATTCATTAAAATCTCTTAAAGTCCTTTACGATATCTTATAATTTTTAAATCTTGCGAAAGCTCTGGAAAATCCTTACGTTCTTTGAAAATCCTTTTAAATTCCCTAAAATCACTTTAAATTGCTTGAATTCTTCTTAAAATCACTTGAAATCGCTTTAAACTTCCTATAAAACCACTTAAAATCTCTTAAAATCCTTTAGGAAATCTTGATATCTTTGAAATCTTGTAAAATCTCTTGAATTATCTGTAAGTTCCCTAAAATTATTTAAAATCTTGTGAAAATTCTTGAAAATCCTTAGATTCTTGGAAGTTCTTTTACAATTTAAAAAAAATTTTCAATATCATTTAAAATCCTTTGAAAAAATTAACAAAGCGTGAAAATCAATTTCAAATCTTGGAACTCCCCTGAATTCTTCAAACATTCTTTAAAATAACTTGAACTCTATTAAATCGCTTTAAATACTTCTGAATTTAATCTGAAATAATTAGAACTAATCCGAATCTCGATCCGAACAAATCCAGTCAATCCGAACTTTTCGGAATAATTTGGATTGATATTCGGATAGATTAATTTGTATTAATTTGAGAGTAATTTGTATTGAAAGTCCTGATTGACCGGATACATTCGGATTGACCGGATTTATTCAAATTGAAATTTATTCTGAATCAATCCGACATTTTCCGAATCATTCCGGAATTTTGTGTCAGAACCAAACATTTTCATTTCGATCTATTCCGAAGAAAGTTTTGAATCCGAATTAATCCAAAGCCTATTCCAAGTCAATCCGGATGAATTCGCTAATCCGAATTAATCCAAATTTATCCAAACTTTAAATCCGAATAAATGCGGCCAATTCGAATTTTCCGAAATCATTCAGATAGACCAGATTAATTCGAATTTAATGTTCGCATTCATTCGGATTGTCTAGATTTATTTGGATTGAAAGTTCTGATTACTCCCGTTTAAATTCGGATTGGCTGATTCATTCGGATTAAAGGCTCGGATTGCTTTTAAATAGGTTTCGGATTAATTCAAATTGAAAACTTCCTTCGGATTAGAACAGAAATTAAACTATTTGGTTCGGATTCAAATCCGGAATGATTCGGAATGAATTTCAATCCGAAGCTTTTGCTACAGCAAGACTCTTAGGAAGACCATTTTCGTTCGAATAGCTTGGACACCTGCGGTACCACGATATCGTTATGCACGCTTGTAAAATTTTTCGCACATTGCACCCCCGGCAGAGAAAAGTTAAAAAGCAAACGACATCGAGGGTGGTTCTTTCGCGGGGCACTGAGATATAGCGACGTTGAAGGCTGATTCCGGATTGGACCAAGTTTAGTGCGTGGAATCGTGGATCGCAGAAGTCGTAATACCAGGGGAACGGCCGTTTCCGACTCCCACCGACAACTCCCGAAGCTCGCCGACACGTTCTGAACGCGCCAAGTCGGCAACGAGGGTAACAGTAGTGCCGCGGCCTCTGACGCGGAGGCTTTGTGCGAAGTTTATTGCTCCTTCCCAAGACCCACGACGCTTCTCAACGCGTGTCTTCTGTTTTCTCTTCTCGGCCGGAAGTTAGAAAATGCCGCTAATGTGACCGAAAAATGTCCTCTCCGCGTTTCCCTCTAAACCAGAAGCTGCCTTTTGATAATTAATTACCTTCGCTCCCTGTCACGACAGATGTGACAACCTTGTGCTCTCTGCACTGTATGTTTAGTTGACAAGAGTTTTTTCAGTTCAGGAAGTTCAGTGAAATGTGTTTATTTTGAGCCGAGTGACAAATCAAGTGTTTTTAGTGCATTTTGGAAATCAGAATAAACAAGTTTTAAAAAGTGAAAAAATACCAAAACGTAGCAAACTTGATAAGGGTGAACAACAACAGGAAAGAAAACTTCATTGATAATAAAAATTGATTTTATTATATAATACTGACAGAAGTTTTGGCACATATTTTTACTTTTTTATTTTACTACAACAGTGGGTCCCGTCTTGCCTGACTACCTGCTCGAATCTTCTGTGAGAGAGAAGGAAGTGGAATTCCTTTGTCCCTGAAGGCGAAGGAAGAAAAGGACGAGGACGAGAGTACGCTGTCGAGTTTCTGAGTCTTGTGCTTGAGCCTTGGAGAAGGCACGAGAAGCAGAGGCAAACGCACTTTATTGGTGAATGTCCGTCAGTGCGCGACTAGCAAAGGGCAACAACCACGCCGCGGTCAGAGACTCAAGGCCACATCGAGTACCACTCGACTCATGTTCAGGTTCTCCTGATTCATTCTGGAATAATTTCAAATTGGCCCCAGGAAGGTCGATTTTCGTAAGAGACGATTTTAAGTGCTACTGTTTTATTATATAGCATGTTGGGAAGGTCGCTCTGACTGAAGATCTCGTTGGTTTGAGAAAGTGTGAGACTTTATTAGCAACTTGGAATACCTATAGTGGAATAACAGAAAAAAGAGAATGCAGAATAGAGGATTTGATGCCATGATGGTGCTTGTGAAGGCAGCTGTCCTCACAGCTGCTTTGGCCCAAATACTGGGACCGGTAATGGCCAACAGGCCTGTCGGTGCTCATCCCGGACATGCTTACTTCGAACAGCCATGCTGTGGACATTCACATCTCAGACATCATAAAGGTTCGCTTTCCTTTGTGAAATTATTATTTTATACTTTTTCGATGATTCAGTCAGGTTCAGGTAAACCAATTGTTTGTCCACAAAACTGAATATTTCTGACAAATGAATTGCGGAGATGTTAGAAGATATTTTAAGGGCATGTGATACTTTACCATATAAGAGAAAATTAGTTATACCAATTATACATTCATAATAATAGATATTTTTAGCAAATAAGATAATTGAAAAGTTCTGAACGTTCAAATAAACGAATTTTTGTATTGATATATAATTAAAAAAAAATATTTAGTCTATTTGAACCGTCGAAACTCTATTCACATCAAATAAGAGTCAATAAACCTTCGTCTCATGTAGACGAAGGTTTATTGACTCTTATTTACTAAGAATGTCTATTATTATGAATTTTTAATTGGTATAAATGATTAGCTCTTATGGTAATGTATCTCGTGCATTGCAAAGGAGACTCATTTCAGGTGGAAAAATGCGATAAAAATATTGCACGTGGTAGTGAAAGAAGAAAAATTACAAGCATTTTCTTTTTATATTGAAACTAAGAATATAAAAACAAAAATTTTAAGTATACTCAATTTTTCCGATAATGCAAAAAAAGGACGTTGGTAATTTTATAACTGTCATCTTCAATATCGAAAGAATGTATTTTAAGCGATTTTATAAATGAGAATCTTTTAATAATGAATAACTTTAATAATACAGCATTTTACTAGGAACGAATAATTTAAAATTATCAAGACAAAATATCAAGATAGACGTTAAATGACGTGTTATTAAATTGAAAACATCGATAAAAAAACAAATATCTAAAATATCCGTACTGTAAATTGTAGGAACTTTTGTGTGATCCGGAACTCCTTTAAAAAATGTCATACATCTCTCAAAGAAAACTTACCGAAACCAATATGTCAAAATGAAAAAAGTGTCCCAAACGAGTAATATTTTTACTGAGAAAATGCAATATGTTTTCTCTTTAGAAGGATCACATTTATTTTAAATTTCATAAAGTTATGCAATACTTTCAAATCATTGTTGGAAAAAGAACTAAAATAATTATAATAATTAATGCGAGAAATTTGATATAACATAATTTTCAATTATTTATGTATTTTAAAGCTTTATATTTAATTATAAAATTATACAGCTATTTTTCGTAAATACGTACTTTTGGATGAAATTTCCAAACCCCTATAAATGTTAAATTCAGATATGTTTCTCGGATATAAAAACAATTTTGAATTAATTTCACCGTTTTAGAATAGCGAATAATTCAGTGTACCACTTTAGCTGAACGTGTTCGCGAAAAATGAAAAAGAGTAATATCACGAATCCGGATTTGTTTAAAACGGTATTTATAAATGTTTTTGACAGCGATTGCAAAGCGCAATTTCAAAGCAAAATTCACGATAAGCCTATAGTAGTTTAAAGGTAATAAAGTGGGTAAAATTGTGCAGAATTGAAATAACAGAGAGCGTTGCTAAAACTGATGACGTGACTGTCACGCTCAGAACATCATTCTTTATAATCCTATTCAAATTTCTATGAACTCTGATAACATCCTGCTAATTAAAAAAACTCAATGTGCTGGCAGAGGTTTTTCAAATGACTCGTATTTATGCAGAAATATGGGAAGTTGGAAATGGGTCATCTGTAAACAAAAAAAAAAATATATTTATATATATATATATGTTAATAAAAATATAATCAAGTATTTCCGAGAGTATTTCAATAACAGGAAAACAGGAGAAGGAAATTGCATTATGAAGACATCAAAATTAAAATGTGAAAATATTATTCTTCTCTCAAATGAATTACCTTTAATGTCTTTTGTTGATTTATTTTTAGATTGCTCTCTAGTGAATTTAAATATTTGTTTTTACTCTATTACGTTTATGTTGCATACTAGCTTCATATGTCTTCATGGAAAAAAGTTTCCATCTGCTATAGATAATCAAACCCCATGTGGGTTTGTAATTTCAAACCTATGTTTCTGTGAAAGGCCTTTTCCCAGTGAAATAGATTTTTCCCGCACATTCTTGATTGAGTAAACTAAAAAGGAAAACAAAAATTCATGTTTTTCCTTTATAATTTCATTCTAGGTATTTTATTATGTTATGGCTGCACATAAAAGATATTTTTATCATCGATCATTTCTTTCAGAAAAATATGTTATATTTTAATAGCAGTGCGAAAAAAATTACATAATTTTGCTTCCTCATATTACTTCCTCATAGAGGAAGCTTTGTAGTGGTGACGAAATCCATTTTACAGTTTCATACAAGGGATTAACAGAATATTTAATTTTACAAGATTTACGTACTTTTATAATTTTAGTGAAACTGATTTTTCGATTATAACTTCTCAAATAATAAAAATTTAAAACCGATTTCGAGACGAATTGATTGAACTATAATATTAATGCATTTCATTAAAAAATAAGAAAGTTATAGTTTATTGTAATTTTCTAAAATGGATTTTTTTTACTATAACTTCTCAAGTAATCAAAATTTAAGACTGATGTAAATAAAATAAACTTAACTTTGTGTTTACACGATTCAGGTGACCTAATATTAATTCATTTGATTAATTAATTAATGCTTCCTCTATGAGGAAGGAAATCATATTTGCTTTCAGGAAGCAAAGTGCTCATTGAATGAGCAGAAAAGTTGATAAGACTTCACAGCAAGCTTAAAACTTATCTTAAAAGCGAGCTTAGTAATCTCTTCAATAGGTTAATATAAATGGATATATTTAAGATAAAATAATAAAACCGTACAAAATAAATTTAAAACACGTATTATTGTCATTTTATAAAAAATATTTAAATAATTCTTAACGATTTCCTTTTTGTTGTTACAGGTAAGCTAAAACTGAAAATCGACTGGTTTCCATGCATCAAATTTATCGTGAGTAAAAATATTCACCCAAATAGCCCTACACATTTTATTTTATTTCAGCATTTATTGTTAAAAATGCTTGGTATTCAACTACACTTTTGAAAGATGATAACATTGGAAAATGCCAACAGAAATTTTTAACAGTATTGCAAAGAAAACATTGCGAACTTGATATTTAAAAAACTGATTTAAAATAACGTACCAAAAGTTTTGAACGTTCAAATAAACGAAATATTTTTGCAATATTGTTTATAGTTTAAAATACAATAAATATGCAAAAATTCGTTTATTTGAACGCTCAGAACTTAAACTACATGAAAGATACTAAATAATTCAATATTTATATATTATAGCGCTGCACTCAGGATAAACTGATTAAATCCAGTTTTTAAACCCCACATATCCGGAAGGCATTACTTTCCCGAAATCTGACTAAGCATCTGAACTCCCCTATTTAGCATGACAATGGTCTGAAAATGATGCGTAAATTCGCAGTGAAAAGTCACTAAATCGAGACTCGTGAAAACACTTTTCGCGTGATCCTTGGGGGATTAACCTTCCGCTGGCGTATTTTTTCGATGGCGGCCGAGCTGAACCATTCCCAGTAAATCATTTAAAAACGGACGTATGCGGAAGGGATGAAAAAACGTACGCTCCAAAGCCCGTTAGCATATATCACTAATATTATCTCGGGTGCCCTGCCGCCATACGATATTACCAGACCTTAGAAGGCTGGGACTGACTTCATTATATGTGTTGAGGGAGAGACCAGCGAATGGAATGTGGAATGGCTGGTTGGCCGGCCAACGAGTATGTGCTTGGTCGTGGATATGATAATGGATATTGCAGTAGCTCTGCTCGATTCCTGCATGCATTCACTCATACGTCCACGCACGACCAGGTAAAAGGACACACATGTATTCTCCCTCTTTCCGATCTTTTTTATTCGCATATAAGGCGCCTGAGAATGCCCGCGATAAAAATTTCATCGCACGATCTTTTTAACAGTCCTTTCCGCGTTTCAGATTAAATAAATTGTAAATTATTTTATGGACTCAAGATTTTCTATGTATTTAAATTCATACATATTATATCTCAACTAAAAGTAACCATAGACATTATCAATGTCTTCCATATTCTTCCATACAAAATTAATGTTAATGGGAATGAATGAATGAATGTTTTACAACTATTTATAGTTTGAAATACAATCAATACAGAAATTAAGCCATGTTTTGAAACTCGAAAAAGGCAGAAGAACGAGAGAGTTGTGTTAAGTTTTCAGAAATGATATAATTAAACTTTTTAAGAGAACATATGTGGGAGCAGATCACTTTCTATTACGAGTTATAATGAATTACATACTTGAGAAAGCCCTTCAACTTCCTCCTCATAGAGGGAGTAATTAATTTTTAATTACTAAGTTGCGTACACTTCACTGCAATATATGTTAATGACATTTCGTCTGCATTTTTTCAAGGAAATTTACGTAATTAAAAGGGAAGTCTGCAAATTATCTTCGAAAGGTTTTTCTTGAAGAGAATGCTTGTAATTAAGATTCTGCCTTTAGTTTATTTTTTTTACAATAGGATGGATAATTTTATATTCCAAATAATCCAAATAAATCTCACATGAGTTCATCAAACTTGGTACCAGGATCCAAAAATAGTGACAAGTAACACTCTATATATGATTAATGCATTTCATTGAAAAATAAGAAAGTTATAGTTACTTGTAATTTATAAAAAATTAATTTTTCGAATACAATTTCTCAAATAATCAAAATATCACACTGATGTAAAGAAAATAAACTTTTTTTGTCTTGACACGATTCAGGTCATCTAATATTGTACATTTTATTAATTAATTAATGCTTTCCTTATGAGGAAACAAATCATATTTGCTTCCAGGAAGCAAATATCTCATTGAATGAGCACAAAAGTTGATAGAACTTCACAGCTAGTTTTGTACTTAGGGGTAGATTTTGAGTGAACCTAGGGTATCAGATAGATAAAACTGTTTTGTGTTCCTTTTTACATCAAATGGCACCATTTAGTGCAATACAATTTTAGGTGTCGCAGTTAGGAGATCTATTATTTTTTTGTCCTTAGGGGTTGATTTTGAGGGTGACCCTAGGGGGTTAAATGGATGAAACTATTTTGAGCTTTTTTGGACATTAAATGGAACTATTGAAAAGAATAAACTAGGTCTCCAAGTTAGGGAAATTGCTATGAATTTTTTTGTACTTAGGGGATGATTTGGGGGTGATCCTAGTGCGGTAGGGAGTTGAAACTGTTTTGTGTGTCTTTTCACATCGAATGGAACCATTTAGAGTAATCAGATTTTCTTTTTACAAAAAAATAACTTTTCGTTGACGTAAACGTTGGAAACTTCAGTTTCATCGAAATTCGGCAAAGAAGCGTCAAACTTGGATGCTTTGTTTGTCGTGAAAAGATGTCTTTACGCGGACACGGATGAAGAGTTTGCATCGTGTTTGTCGCGAAGCCTCTTGAGAGGAGTTCCACGGTTTTATTATATCGACTTGATAATCTACCAAGCCCGACGTCGCCGAGCTCGAAACAAACTTATGAGAAGGTAGAATATGCTTCTATATACGTATATATATATATATATGTAGCTATACAGATGTAGCCAGCAACTATCGCTGTTCTGTCTTTGCATTGTATCTACGCTGTTATCGTTTCGGTATTACGGAATGAGCTCTTGCACTCACTCTGAGCTCTACATAGCTTTTTGTTCTCCGTACGATGAGAGCCTCGGTGGCGAGAACTTTAAGAGTGCAAGAAAAAAGGCGAGACAAGGCGCGCTGCTGAGAAGGGAATGTGGAAAAGAGGTGTTAAAGCGAAAAAGACACTGGGAGATGAAGAAAGAAGTGAGACGAAACAAAAAGAGTCGTAATAGATCCATTAAGAAAAAAATATACCTCTAAACATTTATTGAACTTTTTTCTTGAGTGAATCTCGGAAAATCCTGTGGTTTAAGTTCTGAACGTTCAAATGAACGAATTATTGTATTGATTGTATTTTAAACTATAAACTTTGAATATTTTGTTCAACAATTCAAAGAATAGTTTATTTTCCATTTATATTAATATGAATTGTTTTAAAGGGAGAGATAAAACAAGAAACGAGTTTGAGGATTCACGTCAGACACAATGACATTTCACATTCTAACGTAAGCTATAAGTTGAGAATTAAGAATTAAGAGCCTTTCAACTCTTCAGAGAATTGAAGACTTTACATTTAAGATAAGAGGAAAATAGAAAATCTTGGCATCTTCTGCAGTTAAAAAAGACTTTCTATTGTAATAAGTTAATAACTTTTATTAGCTCCATAACTTTTCATTTCGTCACAGATCGATTTTGCAATTTTCCTGGTTGTACACAATTTTTTAGGAAACTTATTCTTTGCATTGAGAGTCGATTCTCGTAAATATTGAGAAAATTCAAATTTATATGTCCTCACTGCAGTCTCATTTCCTCCCTGGAGTCGGATCGACTTTTCGTTTCATGGCAACGACGGTCGACAAACAACCACAGACACACAAAAATATGAATTTGATCAAATAGAAAATTGATCTTTTTGCCAAACACTTTGAAAGTTTGCAAAATGAAGAATATTTTAAGTTTCAATTCTAAATGGAAAAAAGGGATTATTAATTCACTAACCAAATTTTAAAGGATCAAACTGAAAAGGGAAAGTAATACTTGACTTTATTACTGAAAAGAACTCATTTGTTGAAAATATGTGTAGTAGGGGGAACAATGACACTATAAATTCCCCTTTTTGCACTTAATTTCAACCTTAGCTTATTTCAACCCTCGGACTACTTCCATAAATACCATTCGCAAATTCTTTTACGCAAGAGGAAATACGTGGCGAGTGTGTCGGGTTGTTCTCGAGTTTACGGCCGAATGAAGGATTTACACGGTATAATTTCGTTGGTCGTTTAAAACAGCAGAGAAAGGGGAAAGACGAAGTGACATGGAAGAAAGGGGAACTGTAGTCGGTAGACCTTTATAACAAAAGGAGAGACAGTTGAGGAGGAAAAAAATTCGAGCAATGTAGTTTGAAGAATATACTTTGGCAGAAACTCATTATGGGGTTTTTTCGGCAAATTAACGTTTTGTATGGTTCGAAATTAGCGTACCAAATAAGTGGCTGGCACCAAGTTTCCGCGGAATCATTTTGATTCGAGATAAGTAAGGGTTAGATTGCAAAAAGAGGGGAAACGGTCACGCGATGGAAGATAAAGTGAATTCAAATTCAGGAGCTTAATCACAATTACAAAATTGCCGTAAAATATATAAAACTTTAAATATTAAGAGTTAAGAGCGGATATTGCATATTGAAATAGGAAATTTTTATGTTTCAAAAATACATCATTGTAATTAAACACCCGAACCCCACAATTTAATTTCCTTTCAGCCTAATTCCATTTACAGCGCATTACATCAAATGCGAGCATAAATTGGATTTGGGGATCGGGTTGAAATTAATATCCGTTCGGTTAGTTCCTGGAGATCCGATACAGGGAGCTTACGATTTGTGATCGCATCCTAAGTGGAGACGATGTGTCAGGTTGTCAGTCCATAATTTACAGTTGCGTTCAGTCTAGGAACAAAAATTTGTATTTTAAACTGTAAACAGATGTAAAACATTATTTAATTTGCATTAACATTAATTTTGTATAGAAGAATATGGAAGACTATCACGCGATCCTTGTGCGCTCCCTTATTAAATAATAAAGTCCACATCAGTCCGAAAATTTTCATCATCTTTTATAGCTTTTATCGATTCCAATGCATTCATTTGCTCCCATTTTTCTCACTCCATATCGTCCCCTCTTTCTCCGTATCTTATAGACAGCTAATTGTCGCGTATCGATAAACACGCATAACATCCCTGTCATATCTATCCGTCTCTTTTAGGAAAGTTTCGTGTCTGTCGAGCAAATAGAGGGCTAGCCGCCTAATCGTGACACCCTCCTCACGTTCGTTGTATCACGCTCTATACTTGGCCACCCTTTTTTACCCCTCACCTCACACCACCACATTTTTCTTCGTATACTACACCCGAAGTTATCTCAGCCGCTACCCTCCCCGCTATGGCAGAGAGCGATATCTGCTCCGTCGCAGGATTGAAAGTCACTTTTTTCTGCTCGACTAGATAGAGAGAGAGAAAGGAAATTGAATCTTGCTTTATCTAAAATGGCAATGCCAAAAAAATATCGAGAGTTTTCACTGCTTTGGTACCAGTTAACAAATTGATACCTTTATCACAATCGCGCTTATCGCTCCGTCTACATTGCTTCAACGCTTTATCAATTTTTGCTTCTGCAAATTGTTTCGCTCCTTTATATCGAATTTTTCCCCTTTTCTATCGATTTCATGTAACAGGAAATTTTTTTTCTATTTTAAAAGTGACTGAGCAAAAAACACTAAAGGCTTTTTACAATTGTGTAATTTCAGGACAAGTTTTATATCTGAATCGAGATGAGAAATTTTAAACCTATTTGAAATTTAATGCAGATGCGTCTATAGCGACTGACGTTATATGCAAACTGTTCGCTGTGTAAACTATGTAATCTTAGAACTTTGGAATGAAAATAAAGCTTTCAATTTAAACTCGAAATACGAGTGTAAATGAAGTTTAGCCCTTTTGACAATATTTTAATGATCTGCATATAAAATGACTCGTTTAAAATTTACATAAACTTACAATTTAAACTCGTAAAGCGCAATCAGTATAAATGTACTTTTTCATTTTACGCTCTGTAAAGGTGGGAAATATACTAAATCAAAAGTAGCAAATAATATTTTTTTTTGGATCTGTGAACGGAGCATAGAAAACTTTACTACCCGATGAACACGTTTACGATCTACCTGTGCGCAAGTCCGTACTTTGTGGCTCTCTGGGGGAGAAGAAGTTTGGTTTTCTGGGTTGGGTAGCTGACGTCGAAGGCAACAAAGGGCAATTTAAAACGGGCCTTCTCTACCAGCTAGACACCTGGGGGTACCCCGGAAAAAGTATTATAACGTTGCCACGGTTATAGCAAAGAGGGCTAGTTAATGCTTTGTAATGGTCGACAGAGGGGTCGAAATCGCCCCCTTAACGATCTCTACGGGTGTAACACGGGCACATTACCTTCTCAAATCCGATACCATGTATTCGGGCACTATAAGCATTGTACCCTAGCTTCACTCTAAACATAAATTTAAAGGAATTGAGCCGTTGAAACTCTTTAAGAGTATTTAATGTTTTACAACATGTGATTCTAGATTTGAAATAACGAAAACGTATTCTTTTGATGATTGAATAGTTCTGAATGTTCAAATGAACGTCGAAAAAAATATGTTTTCTTTTAAGGTAGCTACGTGTCAGGGAAGCCAGGGAAAAAAAATTTGTCAGGGAAATGCGACTTTTGTAATTTTTTTAGTGGAGGATTATTAAAGATAAATTTTCCACGTTTCGGAATGCGATGTTTTTGATTGGGCTTTTGGGTTTTAAGTTTATTTAGTGAAATTCAAAGAGTCTTTTATCACAAGGGATGGTTTTCCACTCCCGTAATTAAAAAATTTGGGAATTTTCTGTATAGAATGTGTTTTTAGGTCACCACAAACAAAGCCAAAGAAACCTGAAAAATATCAACTGGTTCTCGACTGCTGGAAAATTTCGATTTTCGAACTTTTAAAGCAAATCTGTCAATCACTCGGTACTTAATTTAAATAACTACTGTTGGTAGCATTGAAAGAGGAAGTGAAACCATTCTCACGAGCCCTAGAACGTAACGAGTGGATAATGAAGCGGCTTCAGCAGAGAGATAAAACGCGAATCGTGTTCAATGCTCGGAGAATTGTCGTGACTGTTAGTTTTGAGCATCAAGCACCGGAAGATTGAACAGTTTGTGTCCAGTCACCACGTGCATGCATAATTATCTCCAGTTCATCTATATAAAAATTTTCACAAGGTCCTTCACATCAGTCAATTAACTCTCTTTCTCGTTCTTCTACACGAAAAAACAATTCAGCTTAACACGTTGTATGCAATAAATTAAATCAGGACCACCTGAATAAGGAATTATGAACTGTCTGTTCTATTTGCTAGTTTTGGTTTGAATAATAATACCAGAAAGACGTATGTAATGATTTACATATTTCGAAAATGAAAATTCAAATTAATTAAAGAGAGTTAATTCCATTTATATGCTCCATAATAACATAGGTAAATTGAATTTGAACTGATTAGGGTGAAAGGTGAGCAAAAATGAAGAGGGAGTCTAGGACACCGCAAGTGTGAAATTCTGGACCAAATGAGATGAGACAAGCCAACAAACGGTGCCAAGTACCAACTTCTCTTGTTAGGAAACAATTAAGAAATGCAGTGTAGCAAGCACAACCGAAAGACCCGCAGGCACCTGCAATTTTCTTCCAAGCTCGCGCACGTAATACCACAGACGTGTCTCAGTGCGAATCCAAGAAAGGCGTGTGAGTGTAAAAGAAAGCCTCCACTTATTAGTGCGGTTAATGACGTCCCCAAGAAGAAGATTCCTATGGTGTGCTGCTTTATGGGGTCGTTACCGACTGTCAGCCATCTTTAGAGTCTAACCGATTAAAAAAGGGAGCACCTGTTCCGCCGCTTAGGTATCGTTATTTCTTTAGGGATCGTTTCGTCTGTAATAGCCATAGTTTTCTTTCGAGACGTTCAAGAAATAGACAAAAGTAAACGCAAGCAAGAAAACGTGTAGAAAGATGTATCAAATAACAACTTTATGTTTTAAAAGGCTCGATGTTTTTAATATTTCTCAAAATTTGCTTATGGACTTTTTGGATCGCAGCCAGTTGAAAGATTCAGTTTCTATATATTAAAATACTTTGAATTAAATTAATTGAGATGTTTCGAGGAGCGATCGATGAAATATTGAGACACAGCTTATCTTCAATCAAGCGACATCTTGATTTAGAAGCGCGCGCGCCGGTGCGGATGCGCAAGGAACTTCAAGGAACTGTTGCGCATGTATTATTTATTTGAATCAAATCTACAACTGTTATTTACACACCGGAGAATAATAAGTGTACAAGTTACTAACGCCTGGGCAAATAATGGGGAAATATTCAGCTGCCGTCATCAGTTTTGCGAGTGTAGCTTTAGTTTAGTTGGAGGTCGGGGTTGTATAATTGCAGACGGGTGGAAATTGAAAATAGCGTGGGATTGAGTTTTAACGTTTGCCGGTTATGCTCGCGTTTAGCTCATTATACACAATATATTATTATGTACACGGCACTGACTCTGTGTAAATGAACACACGCCAGGGGAATAATTAGCAGACTCGCAGAAACTCGATGAAATAAATTTCGTCTTTAAGGAGTTGTGAACTCAGTTATAATATTAAACGTTAGAACGTTGAAAACGTCTAGGTCTGTTATACCCACGCCTTTCATGCAAAGTATGTCCCAACTTTTACGATTCGGCACAATTATTGATGATCGTTGTTGACTATAAGTGTACAGCTTGAGAAGCATATAAGTACAGATATAGGAATAGGTACAAGACTCCACTTCCGAGACTCTGGTTTCTCTATTGCAAGCTATTGTAATTCTTCGGAAAGGCACGTACGGTCGACGTGCAAAACGCTAATGGCCTTCCTCTTGCACGAGGTTGACCGTAATGCCGGTTTCATAGGTCTGCACAATCCTCGTTTCCTTCCTTCCTTCCTTTCTTTCTTCATTTCTTCATTTCTCAACATTTTCCTGACTACGTGCATCTCGATTCTCTCTCAATGATTTTCAGATTTTTAGTTCCATTTACCCCGACATGCACTTTTACTTTTCCGGATTATATTCATTTCCAGGAAGCGTGAGAAAAAGTTACTGCACTGACTTGAGAGGTTTGACAAAATTGGTAGAAATACGAAAGTTTTATAAACTGAACTATCGCATCATATAAAATACTTTATATCGTAAAACTGTGCTTTGAAATCTACAGAATCTTTATGTCCTAGATAAACAAACAGGTAGACAAAATCAAAAGGTGTCTTCATGTGGAAAGAAAATAGTTGCTGGGTTCAGAGACCTTGGAGGTGAAAGAATGCCAAAGGAATTCTTAATACATTGTTAGCTCAGAATGACTTGTACGATTGAAGAATTACGAAACAAGTTCTCTCAATAGCTCGAGACGTGTTTCTCACACAGGGTGGTCCTTTTATTTCGATTCAAAAAAGTTTTTGTTTTTAATTGAGATGAGATGGAATAGGGGTACTGCGATCACTTGACGCCTTTATTGAATCTCCCTTCTTCTTATTATTCTTCTTATTCTTCTTATTCATCTTATTCTTCTCTTATGCTTCTGAAAGCAATAGTCATTTTACAAAATACGACAAAATATTTTCTCCAAGAACTCAAGCCACCATAGAAGATTATCTGGCGTATTACAACACGAGTTATTAAAAGCCTTAGAAACGAACTCCTGGTTCGACGCAGAAGTTATTTCTAGCCTCTAGTGAAGAGCAAGTCTATCTGCAGACTTTGCTGATACAAAAACTCTCGTGCTGAAACATGTTGCTACCGCACATGCTGACCATGGTACCATCCTATACCAGATGCAGATTAAGCCATGAACCATCATCTAACACCTAATTCTTATCTTGAATACCTAATTCTTCGACCTGCCAGAAGTCTGCGTAAAGTTGCTTTATGATCGCCATTATCAAGAAAATGTATACAAAGGGTCTCAACTTCATAACTTTATGGAGTATCATTCATCGAAACAAGAAGTTAAAACTTCGGAAAAGTGGGCTACAAACAACTTAAGACTATTGAAGTTCAAAGATGAAAATGCTGACTAATTAAGAGTCCCCAGATTCATTCTTCGAATCTAACTTTATCATCTGATCTTTTGTTAAGATTAAGTTGCGAGATTCATAAAGATGTAGCAAACCAAAGATATCGCGTACTGGCTATCGCTGTACGAGTTATGACTAACTACCTTGAATGACACTTCCACAATCAAATGGTATCAGTTTATACTGTTAGTTTATGCTGCATATATCAATGTATATGACACCTCCAACAATACATAACTTGGAGAGATTGAATGCCATTCCGTTTTGATTATGAACATTCTATATCAAGTGGTACACACACTACATTTTAATCTAGCGAGGAAAACTTTCCCTGGTTTAGATTTTGAATCTAGAAAGTCCCCCAGGTGCATACGTGAGTCATTGTGCTGCAGATTAATGGCACGAGTGACAGAGACACATACGTGTAATGATTCACTCAATCCCCGACACATAAAAAAATGGATGATCTACGTGAGCAATGAAGTGTAGCTTAGTATTGTGACATCTGAAATATACTCAATGTGACTTTAATCTAATGGAGAATAATAGCCTCATCGTTCACTTTATTCTAGGGAAAAATATCAGTTTCAGACGACTTTATTGAATCTTAAGGATCTTCTAAGATATATATTTAAAAATTGCAGTTAATTAAAAACAAAGTAAGGATTTATGGAAGATTGAAAGAATGAAAAGTTCCGGAAGAGGGAATTTAAAACACGAAGTGATTATTATGGTACTGTCTAGACATCAGGCGTGAATTTCCAAAGTCCTGGACTTACACGAACTTATTTTCCTAATTTACAAGACGATATCTTAATTTCACTCGGTTTAAGAATAGTCTGCTCAAACTTTTAATAAAGTTTAAGAAGAGCTTGTGCTAGGCGAAGCAGATACGCGAGAAAAGGCTTTTAAAAATTTCGTCAAGAAAACAGATTTCGAGGGATTAAAAGACTCGAGAGAGTTGACATTTTTGTCATTCTTCAGAAAAAAAGTTAAACGCTGATAAACTTATTTAAATCTAAATTATAGCTATTCAAAAATAATCTATGTATAAAATATCCAGTAAAAAATAACCGAAACATTTTTACGAGACTGGCCGGATATAAAATCTGTAAGAGGGTTTACTACTTTTATTCGCGATTCTGCCCGGGTCCATAAAATAGTTTTATGATTACCGGTAAACAGTACGGAAAATGAAGTAATCTGAGAAGTTTCCTTGCTAGAGTCCACTATTTTTTCCCCTTATTTCTGGCTGTTTTTATTATTCGCTTAGGCCAAGTTATTCCCGAGAAGCTAAAATCACTCAAATTTTTAAGTCGTTCCAAAAAGGCAAAAAAGAAGCTGAAGTAAAAGTTTTCCTTTAGCAGTGAAAAATACTTCATGGAATAAAATATTCACGAAAAAGTGACTCTTAAAAGATGCGAGAGCTACAAAAGGTAAAAAGGAGCTTTTACTAGAGTTTTTGAAGTTAAATTGTTATGTATTCTGCTTTTTGGGTCACGTAGATACCTTGTTCCACAATTTTTCCACGTGCAGTTTTGCTATAAAAATTGGGACCTTTCGAAAAAGGTCCCGAACTTCATAAATATCTTATAGCAAAAAAAAAAAAACAAAAGGAACGTATTTCTTGTCAAGTTGCTAGGAAAGAATATAGTCGTTTCCTGGCACTGGAGCCAATAGTAATCTTGAAAGTTTCTTAGAACAAGTTCTCAGTCCAAAGTGCTGGGCTCCGCAGCGATCCGAATGACATTCATTCACTTTCGTAATACAATGCTTGTTCGAAGGAGACGCCTTCGCTTTCGATTGGCTTGACTTATCTCGCAGGATTGTCCCGACTGGTTCGCCAATTTCTATATGAGTCCGCATTCGGTCGTATATCGAGGTAGCTGAGAATATACATATTCATGAAGGAGCCGATAGAGAGTCGAAACAGGCAGAGAGGATCAGCCTAATTAAGTTGTCTTCTTGGAAAACAAGACGAGCTGTGGCTTTGGGAGACCATAGTTTGGTACCAACTCAGTCCAACAGATTCATCGCCAGTCCCTTTCTCCGCCTGTTTCTCATCTTTTTCATCTCATGCTCATCAATCTCTACCTGATTGTTATTGATGTCTTATTTACGAAAGGAGAATGTGCGAAAAGGATGGCATCACGAACTTATTTGCGGAGTTGGCTCAGAATATGGTGCAGACTCAAGGACTAGATTTTACCTCCCTCTTATCTCAACTTATTGCAACCACCATTATGAATTAAATCTGCTTTCAGTTTCTAAACCCAATTTCTCCCTCGATTCAATGATGGATACCAGTTATTAAAAATCGATCTTGGCATCAGCCGAGAGAAAGGCATATAACTTTAAAGAAATCTCATTTCCTCCCACTCATTTCTTCACTGAAAAAATCCAGCCTTCACAAGAAATTCAATTTCCCAGTATGAAGAGTATTTTCAGGAGAAAAGAATATATCAAGTTGAAAATTTGAGATTTTTATGAACCGAAAAGGCATCATTTCCATCTGGAAATAGAAATTTGGATTGGTTTTTCTCGTTTGGAGCCTGAGGCTGATGGTGAGGACATATTAGTGTCTACCATTTGTGAAGCTTTTTTCTTCTTTTGGCTTCTTTTCATTTGATGTTATTCTTTGAGTATCGGGTATTGACGTCTTGTCATGAGAGCGGGTATGATCAATTTCCGTTTGAAGGAGAGTTTTTTACGAGGATCGTAAAGTGCGCATGTTATCAACGAATGTAAGACCCTTCTTATGTGCGCGTAGATTTGTGCATGGACTATCGTCGTGCACAGAAGGTAATATTCGACCACTATTGGACAGTAAATCGAACCCGTTTAACCCGATATTTATGGTGCACTTGCATGCTGCCCCGGCTGGAGACAACCGATAGTACATACATGTATAATGTAGCCGCTCACGGGCCACCTAGCAATGTCGCTAGCAGTGTCGTTGTATTTTACAGCGCAACATTTTTTCACACCTTTCTGACTTTACAGCAAGTGCTGATATGTGTAGTTTATCCTTTCCATTTGAATTTGACCATTTCAATATTATTATAAATTAAACGTACAGAACTTCAACCGCATAAGAGTGAGGGATTTACTAAGTCTGGCAGAACCAATAAAAATCGTGGTGAAAGGCTTTGACGTGAAGAAAAGAAGGAAGCGAGGTAAATTGCTACCTTGATAAATATAGTATGTCTCCTTAGTCAACTGTCGAAGACCATCTTCATCCAGTGGAAGATCTGTAAGGGATTATTAGCTACCTTCTATTTTTCGATGTCACAATGGAATATGATTTAATATGGCTGAAATCCGGTGGGGCAGGATTGAACGCTTTAGGTATACCCTAGCGAATTGCAATTACGCGGAAGAGGCAAGGAAAGAGTCAATCTGAAATTCCATTTGCCTTTATTATGCGCGAATGTTCGGTCGTCTGTACATTGGCGATTTAGGTGGGCTTTATCACCAACGACTATGAGAATGCGCCCAAATGACAGGTGCTGCCCACCCAATAGAGGACGCTCCCTCATCACGCATCTGATTTAAAATTTATATCACGGCGATAATTGTGCCTCGCGCATGGCACATTGCCACTGCCAACGGAATTCTCTGCTTCGGTGAATTCACGTTCGCCGCGCAATTTTGGTCCACCACCATTATTCGAACAAACCGACGCTGTCGCGAAATAAAGGATTTATCGCCACCACCTTGTTCTCTTCGCGCATGATTTACACCTGTCCTATACACTACTACGCTTTATAGTTTCCGTCCTGAAAAAATAAAGGAAGTTCATACTGGGGCTGTTTATTACGGTTAGAATATAAAGGGAATTTAATTTTTAGATTTCCGATTCCAATTGAGGAGGAAGTATTTGGGTCGAATCGACAGAAATTCCTTATCTAGAAATTGTCGGCGAAGGTAGAGTAACTATTGAAGCTAATTTAGATTGAATTCAAACTGGTTCGGGGTCGATTATGGACATGATTATGGAAGGAGAGGAAGATGAAAACTGGTTGTTATTTTAGAGCAGTAACTGGAGGACATTAGCACTAGACCAATGTGTGTCACTGTTTCGAGAATAGGAACTAGTTATAGTTAGTGCTGGGCCACGTCTATAAACATAAACCCTAGTTAGCGTTGAGTTGGGGGCGGTATGAGGACCATGTTAAGCTGTGGGATAATCGTTTGTTTAGCAGAGCACATTCACTTTCTATATTTACCACGTTGTAGGCAACATGTCAGTAAGATAAACAAACTTGAGTATCAAAAAGCTGATAAAGGCTTTGCACGACCTTCTCAGCAAACACCACGATTACATATCCATACAATTGTAACGTGTTCTCCATCCCTTTACATCTTTCTTTTCCAAATTTCTCCAACCTTTTTTCTCTTTACAAAAAGTTCAATAAGTAACAAACATGTTCCATGCTTCTATTTTGCTATTGCTACTATTAAAATATGTCAGTATTATTGATACTACTTGATTACTATCTTTAGAGATTTCTAACTTTAGTGAGTTTGAAGTCTATACTTTCAAGACATAACAAGGATTATTAGGATCACAATACCTGTGATCCTAACAATGCAGCTAATTATTAAATAAAAAATGTTAAAACCTAATTTGTCTAATGAAATTTCTTTTTGTTCCAGGTAAGCTAGAGCTTTCAAAGTGAACTCGCTGCTGCTCATCATGTTTACTGTGAGTAAATAGCGCGTATCGCCACAGTGTAATTAGTATCCAACACCCCTCGAGGAACGTCACATATACTGTACAGAGAACACTTTTTAGACAAACTTTCCCTTTCATCTGCTTGTGTTGTTCGGGCACCCTTCTACGATCATTGCTCTGTATATTTAGTCTGTTTACTGTGGTTCCTAACAGCTTTTATCCCTTTCAAGTGATCATGATTGATTTTTCCTCAAGTTTTCTTTTCATTTTCGTATTTGGATGAATCACTTCCTCAGTACATATCAAAATCAGTAAGGGTCTGATTTCACATCAATGTTCGGATGAATCATTTCATTTCGTAGGGTGGAAGTTGGCAGGAAGGGCATGAGGAATACAAAATTCAATTGGGGTTGTTTTATGCTTTTATATGCGATATTATTTTCAAATACTTCTCTACTCGTAAGTTGAGTCTGATTTTAATATCCAACCATTCAAGCTATAATATCCGACTTATGAAAAAAACCTTTTCACTCAACATTTGCTGACAGATAGAGGTACTATCGGTCCAGGGATAATCGTAAAGACCTCACAATCGGACTTGGTTGAGGATCCACAGCGTTAGAGATATTGAAAAATCCTCAAGTGCTTGGTCTTTTATGAGGTCGTCTCGAATCTTCGAACCCATAAACTTTAACGGGTCCAAGGATTGCGGGTAGTACTTGGCTATTTCGTGGACTTTCGATGATTCGTACTGAATTCTATGATTGTAATTTCATATCGAGATCTTAAAACTCCAGAAACGTCAAGAAACCTAGGATCTCGTATTTTTCATTACAAAAATGAATTCAGTAACTACTTTTAGAGAATAACAAGAATAATATTTTTATCGATCATATTCGATCTTAATTTCTTGCTAGAGTGCCTAAGTGAATTCAAAGGAGCAATTTTTCTTGAAATATAATATAACTCAAGGAAGGCTGACCAGGAAACTTAAAAAGCCGATCGAGGGTCGCTATGGTGCATAGGTGACTCCATAAAAGTCAATGAGGCCTGGAGATTGAAATAAGTAGAAGTGTGTAACCTAATACCCGTAAGTGGAAAGTACTTGTTCATTGACCGATATAAATTGTTATGATCGGTACAATAAAAGAGAGCTGACTTAGCAAATTCCTTTACACCAAGTTATAAAAGTGATGACTTCAAAATTCTTGATAACTACCCAAAAATCGGAATGATTGACATCAGTTTCGAAATTAGCTTCTGGAGAAATTAGATCCTTTGAGTTTGACTGCTTTTAGACACAACAGTTTCTGGATTGACATGCAAGCTGAATTCAATTTGCCTGACGAGAGCAGATGACGCCTCTTAAAGCAGGTCCCCCTGAAATGAGTAGCTTGATTGCTATTCTTGAACTCCATCATCAAATATGAATCAATTAAATAGACAACTGGATAAAATAATAAACAATTTGGAAATTAGGAACTTATTCTTTGACAAATTTGATAAATTCCTGACAGGGGATTTTTGTCAATTTGAGATTAATCATTTCATCGTTATGACTCTAAATAATTTTCGCGTTGACAGGAGGCTGAAAAAGGAGAATTAAACCTGCAATGCGGAAGGGTGATGAGAGTAATTTGCTGAGGGATGGGGACAAGTCTCGCTCGTGATTTCCAACGATTAAGCCGCGTTCACTACCCACGCGTAGGAGGATGAACGACTATCCATCGCGCATTAATCTTCTTGGCTCAACCGAGACGTCGTACGTGTCGCCATTGTGTGCCTAAAACGTCGATTGAAAAAGAGCTGGTGTAGAGTGACATAGGATATGATTTAGCGACTCTTCATGGATAAGAACTCCAGAGATTAGCGATAATCGATTAGAGGGTCTCGCAAAAATGATAAAAGAACACAAATGTATCTTTCTTCTGCTGAACTTTTTTAAGGGTGTCTTAAAAATTAAAAACTATCATTTAGATTTGAGTTCTTTTAATGTCTGACTTTTATTAATATTCTAGTTATGACGATCAGCTTTTCTCTGATATTCACACTTTAAAGGAATCCAACATCGTTCAGTGACACGCTCATTTGTCTGTGGGTAATATGGCTTCAGACGAATGTATGTATGACCTACGTGAACCGGCATACCCTGAGGAATTTCAATTTTGATCAGACCATCGACCTTTGAGGAAGTCCTCGATTGCTTTTGCGGAATGGCATTGAGATATAGTAGGATCATCTTTTCGGTGGTAGCATAAAAACAGATCTGAATAGATCTGAAACCTTAAAATGTTTAATACTTCATAACAAATTAAGTATCTCCATCGATTTTGAACTTCTCAGACTCAGTTAAATGTGAATAATTAATCATGTCTGTCACTTGCCGAAACAATAATCTTTCAAAAATATTCATCCTGGGTCCTGCGTCATTTAATAATCGCATGAGGACGTCCCCTCTGGATTTAAATATTTAACTGCTGACGGGAAAACGAAAGTCGTCTAGAAATCGACGCTAATCGAAATCCAATATCTGCAAGTGAGAGCTGGAAAAAAGTTCTGCTTTATAATTTTATGAACCAAACTCAATAATTGACATCCGATTATAATAAACAATAATTTTAGAGAAGAGAAATACGTTATTATTGCAACTAATATTCCAGAAGTATTACCTCAAATCAATTCTCATTTATACATGAAGAGAAATAAAAAGTAAAGAACGTCGCGACGACTTGATGGAAATCCAATATCGAGGTCGAAATAAGGACGTAACCTCTACTCTGCTTAATCGGTGGAGAAACATTGATTTTTTTTTATTTCGCAGCTAAAGGCAAAAGAGAGTAATAACTATAAGGCGGTAATCGGTTGGAATGTGGTGAGCTGCGTGCCAATCGGTGTGTAAAGTTATATGTCGCCGGAGCTTAACTCAATCAAGAGAAAGTGAGCTATATTGTCTCTCGCAATTCTCATCATCAACATGAGAAACTTGAAACTAGTATATGTTCAAAGGCGAGTAATTTTACAGTTACAATATTGTGTAACTGAAAACTGTTTGCAGTAATGGCCTCCGACTTTGTGCAAGTTTTTATCATTTGCAACCACCCTATTGATGAAGTTCCAAGGCAAAAACCCTAATGGTTTCTGGCGCGAATCGCACGGAAAGAACAGTTTTCCCAGTGTTAGCACGTAAAAGCAACGGGTTGCTCTTGAATGGGCGGATCTGCAGACCGTGGGACCTATAAATAAGCGCAGGCTCCGATAAATTAACCGACTAAGAACAGCCTTTTAAGGTTTCAGACGATTCAGAGAATTGAAACAACTCCTTCCTGTAGTTACTTTTCAGAGTGTTTCCCCATGTATCTGACGCTGACTACAGGTAAAAAGAACTCAGACGAGAAGAAGTGCTTTCATACAAAAAACCTCTCCGGGAGCAAATAGCTTTCTTAAATAACTTCAAATTTATACCTTGGTAAATTAAAACCCCGAGAAAGGGGTTAATTGGACTAGGAATAATTGAGAAAACTTTTGTCCATTTTATTTTATCTGTCTCAGCTGGACTTCCTGCCATTCTAGAACAGTGGAGAGCTGCTTATAATTCTGAAGAGGGTTTAGAGACATCGAGGATTAGGAGACCACAAAGGGTCGGAAGTAAAATTGCAGCTGATCTCCAAGATGTTGAGCTCAGGATATATGCAGGGCACGACACGATTAATTAGAAGGCACGTACACCTCGCGGTGTGCCTTTCTACTGTTTGCGGCGTACGTATTTAGTAGCGGGTCCTTTCCAGACTACAGATGATTCTTCCCTCAGGCCGATTCATTTGCAGTCTCCAGTCGTTCGTCCCTCCATCAAGCTTAACCGAATACCAAACGCTCTCTAATACCCAGAAGAAAAGAGTCGATGCAAAAATCGAAATTATTGCTCCTCCAAACTTGCTTCTTCCTCGATTTTGCAATCCAGCTTGATTAAGGTATTCCGACTCGGAATACCAAATACTACAAATCATCGAATTGTTGTATTTCTGGTAAATATTAGAAATCAATAGTGTAAGACAGATTTTATTTGTGCTCCAAATCGTTTCGAGTCACTGATGTGGAATCATTGGTTAGTAATCACAAACACCCAACATAGAACCTTGACGGATGATATATTGCTTACAACCAAGTTCGTTTTACGAACCCCCATTAGGATATTTAACACTCACTGGAGCGAGGACCCATCAACCATATCCCGTTTCTGTCCAGCTCAGATCCGATATTGGAACTCAAAGCTGCGAGTTATACCGCCCATTCGATAACGTTGCTAAAACCAACAAATATAAACCTGGAAGAGCAAAACATAAAAAAGTGGAGTCACAAAGCCGCAAAGGGAAATAAAAATATTGTAATCGAGTTGGTTTGCCAAGGGAGCTATATATATATATATATATATAGGAAATCTATCCATCCATCAGAAGAGAAGGGTCGATTGCCACCTTCGTCGCTCGCCTCAACATCTTCATTGGGTCTATTCAGAAAAGCTTGAACGTTTCGCCACACTTGTTGGTAAGGAGAAAAAGCTGCTGCCTTCAAGACGATAGCAAATTCATAAATCTCCGTTGCACGAGTGCTCGTGCTCTCAGTATTGACTCTTTCATCCGACATTTTTCTCTGAGTAAAAACCAGTTTCGCCTTCGAGGATCCTCGCCTGGATAAAGAAGGGCGCGAGGGATGAAAAGAGTAGCAAAGATTAGAGAGGGTGCTTCAAGAGGAAAAGAAAAGGAGAGAAAAGGAGGTGGGGTAGTCGGTTTTTTTTTTTTTATAAAAACGTTCATCCGTTATTACGTCGCCGGTCTCCATCCGACTTTGTTCCCTTGCAATATACAATTATACAATAATTTGAAAGCAAAGGCCGTATTTCATTCTTGTTCTTCTTCATTCTGTCTCGCTCAATGCTAGACGGTTTCCTTCCTTCTTGGAGCACTACTTTTACTTCGAGATCTTCCACAGGATTGAGGATCTCCCAACAAGTATGCTTTTCAGTTTTCGAGGAGCGGGTCAAGAGTAAAAGGAGAAACTTCAAGACGTTTGGTTACCTCGGAAGTTTAATATTTTTTGAGTGTTTTATGTCTTTTCGAAAACTCAAACTCACTCCTAGAACTCACTCTTCAATCTGAACCTGACAATTGTTTTATCAAAGCTAATTGAGTTAGCGTTACATACATATGTTCTGTTGGAAGTGCAACGTTAAATCAATGTTCAGGGTCTTCAAATATAAAGAAAGACTACAGAAAAGGGTCTTCAGGGGTAGCGTAGGCCAAAAGTGTAGTTGGTTCAATTATGACCATTGACGTGCAAGGTTCATCAGGTCTGGAAGTTTAAATTAGAGTTGTTACTGATAAAGAAAGGATTAAGGAATGTCGTAAAAGATAATCAGGTCATCTACATAAGGGAAGCAAAACAGCTCATGATATTTGAGAATTATTAAGGAAACATCATGAAAAATCAACTTTGACAAAAATTCGTTTATTTGAACGTTCAGAACTTAAACCACATCAATATCGCCGCAAAGCGAGACTAACTGAGAAGTATATCATAAGTGACGGAGAAAGAAAGATCTAAATGGTAGAGAGAGGACCGGAAGTGAAATTGAGAGAATGGTAGAAGGGGATGGTTTTGTACCAAGATCGTTAACTACCGTGTAATCGTTAGCTTTGAGTCGGGAGCCAAAGAACAGAAGGGTGGGTGAGAGACTGGCTGCCTCGATCGTGGTCACAAAACTTGCTACGATCCATAAACTGGACCGTCAACGGCGTATAGATATAGACAAAACGAGGTGATCGAAACGTCAACATCGCTCACGCGGAAACATCCAACGACATAGCCTTCCTTCTTCTACACTCTTCTCGAAACAAAGTTAATTACACTGAAAAATAACGACTTCCTTTGTTGGCCTGTGGTTCAATGAACCGTAACCACGAATCTATAGTTAGCCAAACGCCTCGCCCAGTTTAATTAAAAATTTTCGATGACACTTCTTTGAGTTGAAATATTGTTTATACTGAGAGCAAATTTGCGATAATTCAAATTATTTACTTATATCTCTTGTGGGAAGATGTTTTGTTTTTGTTTTGTTTTTGCTGTCCTCAAAGCGAGAGGCAAAACAAACTAATCTTCGCGAGGAAGATCTAAAGGAAAGGAAACACTACAGAAAAATCTTAGTGACAGTATTAAAAGAGCCCAGAACGAAATCGAGCACACTATACGACAATTTCTGGATGCTAGCCAAGGTCTGCCGGTGGCACAAAGGAAAGAGTGAAAATTTAAACGAAAATTTATGTTTACCGTTAAGAACGGATTCTTTTGTAACGAATCCAAAAGTCGTTTTTCTTTCATTTTTGAAAATTAAAAGTACATTTTTGGGTATTAAGTGGAACTAATTTGAGCCATGAAAACAATTCTTTAAAGTGAATTATGTATTTTCTCTGGATTACATCGGATTTTAAAAATTATAAATCGTTTGAATATATCCATTTCAAATGCGAAGTTCTAGTCAGAGGTAAGGAAGAAGTTTGCCCGATCGCTCTGAAGTCTAACTCGAAGGATAGCGGTTGAGGGTTGCGGTCTCCCTGTGATTTCCCTCGCGACCGGAAGTGTCGTTTCAACCTCGTCCATCCGGCACATATTCTGGGGGAAGTAATCTATCTCAGCTAGGACAATCTACCGTTCATGATTCTAATGTCTTACTGTTAGAGACACTCTGCACATTTTACAAAATATTATTAAAACCACGATGTAAAATTACTATTTTACTGTACTGACATTAGCTACTGTCAAATGTCTCCCAATTTCACAGAATAATGTCTTTGAGCGTCAGGAGCGATATGAAATGAATTTACGGTTGACCAGTAGCAAAAGCGTGATTCGTTTATCTTTTGTCTCTGATCAGCGAAGAGCACATTCAATGCTGTTCAATGGCTCGATTCTTGGCGATAAATTTTGCTTAGACAAGACCGAGCGGCTGAAATGCGATCTGGGACTCTGGCGAGAGGCTTCTGGTCTGGCGCGAAAGAGGTAAGTCTGAGGAAAAGCTCTCCTGGGAATGTTCGTTCTCCGAGTCGCGATTACGGTTACCTGTATCTACCTGTTCGGATTGCTTCGACCTACATTGATTTATCTCCAGTTCATCTAGTTACCTAGGATTATAAAATTCAGAAATTTTCCCTCGGTATGCATTTCTCGAAGAGAAGCTGACGGAGATCTCGCTGAATCTGACACATCTTAATTGGAAAGATTTGCAACCAGCTCACAGAATTCTAGTCAGAACTCGGTGATTTATATCAAAGTATTTCTAAGTGTTATACCACCTTGAGAAACATATTCCTGGTAGAAAAGATTATTTTATTTAAATATGGAAAGTCTTTCTTTTAACATCGATTGTGGGGAAAAGACTGGAATGGCTTTTTGGTTGTGACCAGGTACATTGGGCAGAAATCATCACGCCAAGCCAGGAGAAACTGGAATGCGATAGGGTCGAACGAGGATGGAACGGTGGAACGAAAAGGGAGAGGGGGTTGAAACACGGTCCACCGAACACCGTTTGTTCTTTCCGGGCCGCTGACCCGTGCAATCTTTTCACAAATCCGGGTTACTGCAGCGAACCCGGAACGCCAGCCGCTCGACTTCGATTCTTGTTGTCAGCGGGTATTTCGTCATCCTATACTCTCGAGTATTCCCGCTTTCTTCCAAATAATCGTTCGATTCCGGAAAATTAGCTTCTGATAAAAAAAATGAACCAAAGAAAAGAATTAGAAGAATTTTGATTTTGCTATCAACACGTTCAACATAACGAATCGTTATCATTGGCATGACTATCGGTACATGTAGCAAGACCCATACCAATGGATAAATGAATGCTTGTTCTCGTCTGTGCGGATCTGGCTTCGCGCGTCATTCGCGTAATTAAATATTTGCCATCCACTATTACCGATCGCAGTTTGCATGACTGCCAACTGAATGATACTACATTTCACTGGACATCGCTCTCGTATGAAACAAAGTCCGTTTTAATACTACGCGATTCGATGTACTGAAAAGTAGATTCCAATATTTGTGAATATGTAGGCGTAAAAACTCGCATTCGACTAGATGACTAGAAATGTGCGAATTTCCCACTGAAAAGTCACACTTGGCACTTCGCCAGGAACATAACGCTTTCCATGATTATTTTACAATTTTTAATGGATCTCTGATTGGCTTTGTGCCAGGAACGATAGACAAATTGTTTCAAAGTTTATTGAGATTTATATTTAGGAATGAAATTAAAAAGCCATGATGAAATATCCACCCTAATGAAAAGGGAATCGAGTCGGGAATGTTTAGATAAGGAGCTCCTCCTTCCGATTTGTGATAGCTGTGATTGATACACGCGTGTTGAACACGTTTGGTGATTGATGTGCCCAATCGCCGTCAATGTGGAGTCGATTTATCTCGTGCGTCCTACCATGAATCAAAGTTAGCCTTGAAAGAGAGGAAACGATCCTCTAATATCAGGAAGTCAAAAATTAGGCACTGCAGTTCAGATAACATGTCTATTTGATAATATCTGCTTGTGTATTGTTAGATGGTCAGTCTATCGTTTCGTAGCGCCTAATTGGCAATTATAATCTTAATTAATTAGAACAGTTCTGTAATAGAAGTGCTTTCAAGGCTATTACTGTTGGTGGGCCTCTTCCCTGGACTTGGACGCTTACACTTGCTGCGTAATAATTCGGGCTCGAGTTTGTATCCGGATTATCGCTAGCTATTTTCGCGATAAAGCGGTTCCTTTGTAATTGCTTCGGCGCCAACGAAACAGCTGCGCTTCCGATCCCGTGGGACCCCCTTTTTCACTGGTAAACCCTTGGGCAAACCTTCTTCTTGAGCTCTCTAAGCGGTGTAATCGTAAACGGTTTTATTTTTCTGAAGCAAGAGCGCCAATTATAGCCTCCAAGGAAGCACAAAGTGCCGACGACAAAGCAATTTCCTCTTCTCGCTACCAACCCGAATGACGAGCTTCTAAATGAAAAGAACATCTCGGTACTAATTAATCACTTTATGAGTCCATCATTTCTGTTCCCTAGACGCCGATAGTGCAGACCCGATGAATGTATTTTTGATGAAGAAATTTCTTATCATCGTTTGAGAAATCAATCGAGTAGAGTGCGTTAGTTAATGAGTTTATTAGTTCGCGGATTTGTTATTTCACTTTGGATCCGAGTCTAGGTTGGTAATGAAAGAAAAGCGAACCGAACCGGAGGAAGGCGGAAACCAATTGAGGATTAAATCAATGATAACAAGCAGCGAAGAGAACTTTTGACTTTCTCTCTTCGTCAAGAAGAAAGAGGAGGAATCTTGATATCTTGAGAATATTATTCCTTTGCAGGGGTCCTGAATCCCAGAGAGTAACGAGGCGATTGAAATATCTTTGGGCGATTTTCACGAATGATCGACAGCGTCCTACGACGAGTGGAATTCATCCTTTACGCAAAGAGGAAAGTCGAAGGGTCGGAGTTGGGAGAGCCACGAAGGCCGGAGGGTAGAAGTCGATTCGTTGAGCTTCTTCACGGCGGGATTCGCGGAATTTCGTTCACCGACGAATTTTCTTGAAAACCAGTGTACCGCGAGGAGCGCGAGCCGAGTGCTCGCCCATTCGAAGCACCCAATCGGGGGTCTCTTTTATTTATTTCCTGCTTCTCTTCGAGCCAACGGAAGGCGTCGAACGATAGCAAAGAGGCTTTTCTGCTACGTTAAATATAGACCTCGTACTCTCGTCTCAGAGATGTACAGAGTCTCTGCTGCTTCGATCCAGTTTCCTTTCGACACGGTGAATACATTCGCAGCTGTATTCGCGAGATTGCTCAAAGCAACCTTAATAATGAGAATGTCGAAGCAACGGCTTTTTGTCATTTAAAGTTTTCACCAGTCTCGATTAGAACATCATCCGAGATATTAAAACGTACACTAACATATATAAGACAATTTCGATTGGGACATAGATTTTGGAAAATAATGTTGGCAAAGCAGACTGGAAAAAAGGTGTGGAAAACAAGGATGGATAGGGAGGAAGTATTTATAAAATACATTAATTTCATAAATACTTCATTTTAAGTGTCATTTCATTCAAATGAACAAACACAATTTTGAAGCAAAGTAATATTTTTCTGTGAAAGTAATGTGTCCAACAAAATTTAGAATGACATATAGCTCATTATTTTAGCCAATACATTTTTAAAAGGACTGGAAGCACGTTGAGAATATTCATTCTCTTCAGCGAGGATGTTTTTTGCAACAGATTCCCTGTTCCATAAATATACATTTTTGAATGTAATAAAAGCACAAATTGAACTATGGGCCGCCGCTGGAACAACGAGTTACACATTTATACGACCTGGTTGCATAAAACACTCGAAAAAAGAAATTATATGAAGTTTATTGTCGGATCAACGGAACGAAACCGTTTCGTTAATTAATGAACCGCTGGCTACATCCGGGAAGCTCAATGGAATACAAAATTAATGATTTAATAATGCTGTCGATATAATTGTTTATATGAATACACTTTGATGGAGTGCTTGTCAGGTGTACCTGAATAATCCGTGATTGAAATGAGACCACGAGTTGTGTGAGTGCATAAATTGTCGCCAAATCAACAATGCATTCATCCCGTCTGAATTGAGTGGACACTTATTGACACATCTGCTAACGACATAAGAGGTGTTTAATAATTATTTCATTACTGTTAGTCTCACAAAGCAGAATTTCTTGAATCCAATTCTCAAATTATATATTAATTGTTTTCATAAAATAATTCTTGATAGCATTTAGTAGTTATCCAAGTTGTATGAATGTATGCACGTGTCAAGAATCTGAGTAAACATGAACACAATAAGTTTCCTAAACCTAGAGAGCAAGTTTTCTCTTCATTATACCTCTATTCGAAATTCCGGCTCACCTTAATTAACAGAATTAATTATACAAGTATTTCGCGGATGAAGTGCAAACAGGTGAGAGCATCGTTGACCTGTTCATAATACTGCAATATATGCGGGATGCTAACTAATTGTAAGATATTTAAAGTTCGTTTATGCCGCTATAATTACCGTTCTTTTAAAATTAAAGAATAATTTAAATCATTAAAAAGCTGCTAAGCAAGTGTGCTAGCTTTCCATTGATTTAAAAATATAAAAGTAATTACAGATTGGACTATACTTGCAACCGAGGTCTTAGCAATTGAAGAGATTTTCTGGATTGCGAGTTGTGCGTGACAGTAGACGAAAATTCCCTTGCTCTTTTCCCTCGTTTAGATTCGCCATGGCGCTGTTCCAAGTGCGGGAGGATTTAATTAAGGCGTTAATTGGAAAGTGGCGAGGCTTAATCGGAGGCCATTTCCTCCACGTGAAAAGCTTGGACGATAACGACCAACTTTGCGTTACCACCCCCTCTTGTGCATACTCTTGTCGTCTGCGCTCTGCCTCAGGGTAACATCGCCAGATCGTGGTTTAAGATCTCGACTTTCGCTCTTAACTTCGCCTCCATCGCCACATTTTCCAGACCACGCGATAACGCGATGCTCAGCGTCTTCCTGTCAGAACGCAACTCTATCCCCTCGTAAACCTTCAACCCTTTTCCCTCATGCCAACATGAATGCTTTCTTATCCCTGATATCTTGAAATTTGTTTGCCAATTATGGAATAGCATTCTTTATTTTTATATAGATCAGTCTAAACATAGGAAGTGGTGAGTTACTTTTCTGGAAGTAAATAAGACCAGAGAGTCGACATCTTGATATAATTTATTAATTTCAAGCCATATCTATCTTGAAAATAAACTTGTTCTCAATTCCAACAAATTCATCGACAAGTAAATCTGAATATCTCATGCACCAGGGAACGTACACAGATGTGAACACCTATCATGGCTTTGATAGAAACTTAGGTCGAATTTCGATTACGGGTTTTGATTATCGTAGTCCAGAGTTCGAATTTCACTTCAAGAGACTGAGTTCAGTAGGGAGTTTCATTTATTTGATGGCCTCAGCTAGACGATGTTCGAATTAATTGCTTGTAACGTCAAAGCTCGTGGTGCAAAGTAGTGATTGTATCTGCACTATAGATGTAAGGAAACGAGTGTGATTCCAGAGAATCCACAAATTTTGTTAAATATCGAATTCCAGTTTTAATTATCAGTCAAACTTCTCAATACTCCTCATCAAAATTATTCAACTTCAGTAGCTGAAGATATGTTCTATCATGGGCATTTTATTAAGTATTTCAAAATGAAACAGAGACCCTGACCGACAACTCATTTGAATAATTAATCGAATTCCAGAAACCTTAGAAGGAGATACAAGGATTGAGAATAGCGAAGCATGACTAAAGTGAGAAACAGAGTACTGCAACTCCAACAATTGATTGCAGTCGATAATTTATGCCACGAGAAGAGACTTACTTGATACGTGACTCCAGTCCTTTATAATATAGCTAGCTACCAATCGATTGAAACCAGGAGTAACCAGGATGGATAGGTATGGCCAGTGGCTCATTTATCAAAGAACACCAACATCGAGGGCTGCCAAAGAATTCCTGCACAACCTGAAGCTTTTTTAATGATCAGTTCAGATCTAATCTAATCCAATTCTAAATCTAATCTTGTCAATTCTTCTCAAGATTCTAACAAATTATCAGCATGTTTCTTTCAAAAAGTGAAAAACTTATCAGATTTATTTCTCTTTGTGTTGGGATAGGCTCTAAGAACAATATATAATTTCCTCTTCAAACATCGAGGCGAAGTTTGCCTCTCGCAGATGAAGCTGTTCAGAAGTGGCTCAACCGGTTTCGAACAGGTTCTAACAATGTTGGCTTAGCACGTTTTCGAGTGGAGACGAGTTGTTATTATTCCGAAGACACTTTAACCCAGTGATTTTGGATGTCGTATAACTTATGGTCTCAGAGTGTCGAAAGGAAAGTGAAACGTTAATTTATTTGAAACCTTACCTTTCTTCGAAGAGGCGCGGTCGCTTGAATAATGTATCAAGGCAAAGTCACGATTTTCAAGACCCCTGGCTCGCAATTCTCAAGGACCGATGTGATCTGCGGACGAGGGCTTGGTTTCTAAATCAGACCTATCTGGCGATACGACTGGATCATGATTCGAGTCGTGAGCGCATGAGAAGGAGAGCCAGAAGTTCGTTGGACGCTGGTACCGGTTAGACCACCTTTCTGCTCAACATATATGGGAAGCTTTGCATTCAAGATGAAATAAAAAGGTCTTCCCACTCACTCTTTGAAGAAAGGAATTAGTGTTTAGATGTTAGTTTATTCCGTCATCATAGAAAGACTACAAATCTTATCTTTCTCACGACCGATTTGTTTTCCTTGCTTTTCACTGAATGCAAATTCCGTAAGAATTTGAATAAGGAAGAATTGAGCCTTTAAAAATGGAGACGCGACTTTTCCATCCTGTGAAACTTAGAGTTTGATGCTTCATTTATTTTCAGAGGGAAAAGAGGATTAGAAGACTGGAGCGAAGTGCCTTTCTTCATAGTGCGAGCTAGACACTCAGTTGGAGAAATCGGGAATAGTGTCAGGGTGGAAAAAGATGTGATGTGATGAGGTGATAGAGTGGAAAGAAGAGATGCTGATGTGATGGAGTGACAGTATAAGCGACTGAACGACTGAACGCGCCCGCGGGAGAACTCCTGAGAGAAGGTAGATGTACTGGCGCATAAATGAGGTGGGAGGGACACACATGGAAAGAGATGGAAGATGCCTGGGAGATAAACCAGAAACGCCGTGAATACAGATGGACCTGGCGATAAAATTTGGTCCCCCTTTCCGTGAACAACCCTCAGATGGCATAGTCTCACTTGCCACTGTCGTCATTCACTTTTCTCTGGGAGACAAGCCAAAATAGATGCCAGGATATAAGCCGGAATCAGGATTTTGAAGTCCTGTTTGTCCTGCATCGCGATAAGGAAATTGAACTACTCGCTTGCTGGAATAAGCGAGCTGCTGCTCTTGAGTTCATGCCCCGAAGTCACGGAGCTTATGTTCTCAAGGCACGCAGCTTCGACCTTATGACACTTGAAACTCTGACTGCTGGGCATGTTTTTAATCTTGATTCTTGATTAGGGAACGAAGAGCGATGTTTCTCGTTTGCTAAATTAGGCCATGAGAAATTGCTTACAGAGGTTTTGCCAAATCCAGGCAATTGGATATGACCAATTAGATAAGATCTGGCAGTTTCTTTGACGTTTTCGAGATATAATCAACTGAAAAAATTGGGTTTTGATTCGCGTTGGGTAAGTTATGGAGTCTAGTGGGAGTTCACATGTTTCAATTGTTAGTGTATCTTGTAAGTGTGGTGAAATGTTGAGATATACTGCGAGTCGAGTAGTCGTTCACTATGTGTACTAAACTTAACTTCCGTCTCTGATAAAATCAACCCCAATACATATATCTCGTATGGTACACGCACTTGTTCCTTTGCGGGACAACGACACACTCATAAATTATGCTAGCAGTCTTTTAAGGAAAGATCAGGTATATGATATACCTGATGTCAAGCGCTGCTTTTAACAAAGTTGATACGTTCACATTTTTCATTTTATGTTTCTTGCAAAGCTTTATCTCAGATTTTCTTACAAGAGTTTTTTTATCACTTAATGTCAAAACAATTTGAAAACTTTGAGGGAATAAATCTTGAGTAAACTTGTAGACGTGAAATGAAACGGCATATGAAGGTCTATACAGATAAGCGAAAAAAATATAGAAAATGAAAGTGAAGAATGATCTGTGCTGAAGAAATGCAGTGTGTGTGGAAAATTTATGAATCTGTCAAAGTGGAATACCCGTCCAATGGCAATAATCTACGCTCTATTTACCACAAGTGACTCATGTCGAGAAAGGATATATATATCTTGATATATATCCTTTCTCGAGACTTGTCTCGGCCGGAAAAAGGACACCATAAAAAGGGAGAAGATAGCCGAACAAAGGAGAGACGTGAAAATAATCTTCTCTTGTTCCGATCTAATGATCCTTGAGATCAGAGTACATATAATTTTACAATGCATTGCAAATTCCAATCTCGGGAGTAGATTGATTTTGGTCGTCTGCCATGCGTCAAACAATGCGTGCAATTTGTGGCATAAACGCCTGTTCACAATGTTTCGGTAAATGTACCGTCTCACTTGCCAATATTGTTCCACTTTTGTATCCAAGTTTGCTCACTGGCTGTAGACGAAGCTGACGTTTACAATACGAGTTCTACAAATATGATTGTCTGATCATATCTGGCATTCAGGTCATATTGAAAAATATGTATTTGCAAACTAACAAGTATCGTCAATGGAGAATTTTCAACTTAATTGAACTCTCAAGACTTTAAATTATGGTTATTTTCCCTATACAAAACTCAGGTCTCCAAAGGAATTACCATGAAAAAGTTTCTTGTCAGGGAGTTTGAAACTTTTGTAATCTTCCTGGTTCTCGGAAGATCAATTATCATTATACACGTAAGCATAAAAATGTACACGCCCTGCAGTGTATAAAAGCAAAGTTTAGCTGTTGAATACCGTCGAGTGGTTTTTTGTGTCGAGTGTTTGGAAAAATCAATTGCTGGTAAATCAGAGTTTAGAAAATATTACAAACAGTCAGAGTACGTAGTGATTTTGAAAATGTTGGAGGAAATACTCGAGAGACTCGGAAAAACCCACTTCGGCCTTCCATTTTTCTCACCCCAAGTTCCATTGCTGCTGGCGCGGATCAACTATTACCCGAGGTAATGCGAAGTGAAATTAATGGGGTCGAGCGAGAGTTCGTTGGAAGTACCAGAACCAAACCTCAATGTAGGTAATCCATCAGCTTATTATGGAATAATGAATGGTATCTTCCTTATTGTCAACTGGAAACAATTTCACATTATTCAAATAAATTAATGCCAGCTGTTTCTAATCCGATCAGAAAACAGAAATGTGATTTCAGTCCCCACAAAGTCTACTAAGCTCATTCTGACAATTTGTTAAGTATTAGAAGCTTTTGCCATGACTTTCTCATGTGCAAAAAAGGCGTTACATATATCGATAATTTAGTCAATCGATTCAGCTTTATCTTCATCATTATATATACTGTGTCACCTAGATGGGTCTGTTAAAGGAACTATCCATAAAAGTCAGCAGCTCCGTCGTCTGCTCTTCTCGGGATGCGAGTTCTCTCGCAAATTCCAGATAAATGCCTCTCCAGAGCCTCGAGGACACCAACTAATACTCAGGTCGTTCGCATGCACATAGGTACTACGTCCATGGTGAACCGTACGTATGTTTGCTCAATATCGCAATATAGGAAACTTGACTACGGAGGCTGGGACGAGGGTCCTCCATGGTGCTAGCGTCCGGTCGCTAATATCGAAGGCGGATGACTTATAGCCATCTCTGTGTATTCGGTGAATCCCCTTGAAAACGGACTTTGCTAAACGTGGGAGTGGTTATGTTCCGACATATTCTGGCTCTCTCCTGACAAAGGATACCCATGCCCATGGACTGAATATACTCCCGCAAGCGACGTACGTTCCCGTGTGATGCGAAATGCGAATGACTCAAAACACAATGGATATGTAATTTCCCCTGTTAGCCGATCAGCATGAAACCCAACCTACACTATACCATATTACCTTCTTCCGGCTGCTTATTGTACATTAAGCATTGTTCAAGTAAAGCCGTACCTCTATCGAAAACTCATCTTTCTTAATGAAAGCTTATCAGTTGATTAGAAGCTACAACACATCCACAATGATCGGTATCGAATCCGTCAACCATTTCATCAATATGGTGAAATGGTTGAAATGTCTATACAAACATTAGCCCAAGCAGAAAAACTCAAAAGTAATATGAAAACAGTTGAAGATAATGGGATTGTAAAGTGAGCAAATAGCTGAGAGATTCAACCAATAGATTCTTTACGGAGGCAGTTAGTCGACATGCTGGTCCCTTCTCTGGCTTTGGAAACCCTGTAGGGTCGCTTCCTTTCTCGTTGGTGAACAATACGGAGGCAAAGTTGGTGCAAAGTTTCCCATGGCTGATGCTACGGTACAAGGAGGAGAGAGGCAGAGAGAACCTGAAAGAGTAGAGAGGATGAGGCGGGTTTCAGGTTCTTGCGGCATGGCTGAGCGGTTTAGGCAAGGCGTTAAATAGCTCGCAAGTTTGCCATGGCAAAACAATGTGGCCCGAGTGTGAACCTGGCAGCCGTTTCGCTGGAAGTTGCCTTAGCTGCTAGAGGCTGTCTGTAGTCTATATTCACGCTTACACCTTTGCGTTTCCGGCCACGCTTGTTCGCTGTTCTAGCTAGATGCCCACAGTTCGCGTGTCGAGGGCACCAGCTCTGCACGCTTTCCTGCCCGGACATGTTGTGGTATGGTCATCGATCCATGCCAGGATTTAGCGTCAATTCCCAAGTCCCTAAGTCCAAACCTACTCTACTTCCCATTCACGCCTATAGCAACATGAACATCGCTTAACACCTTCTCAAATTAGCATCGATGTTTATTCAAGCAGAAAACTATTCAAGCATTAGTTATACTTCCAAAAGTTTTTTTTCTAAAGGATTCTATTTTCTAAATTGCACGAGGATTTCTTTATCTGAAGTTGAAATTATTCTCACACGATCGATGTGCAATGGAAGGCACTTGTAGTAGGGAGTACAAGGATTTTCAGGAATGGAGGATAAAAGGGTGGGAAAGTCCGAGCTTTCGAGAAGTGCCTTCTGGTATTTCGATGCGGACGAAGCTCGAGAGCTTTGCTGCGGATACGCGCTTATCGAGCAGAGACGGATGCTCCATTATGTCTACATACTCGACATGCCAGCCGATTAAATTGAATCGTTCCCCAGATTACCCAATGACGCATAATGCCCGTTCGAAGGTATGCTGTTCCGTGGACTATTGTACCCCTCAACGGGAGTAATTCCAGACACGTAAAAGCAATTCATGGAATCTGCTCATTGTTATGCAATCATGGGTCAGCGCAAACCACTAGATCATAATTTCTTCGCGAAATCAACTGCAAATGTCGCAAAGTCTGAGAGATTTATATCCTGGTTTTCTGGAACTTGCTTCCTCATATCCAAGGTTTGACCTTTCCATTTCCCAGCTTTGAGCTATCCATTTACCATTTTCCATTTTCACACACAAAACTGCCATTTTCTGCACTTACTCTTTAAATCTAAATCAGCAAAAATATGATTCAGATCTAGAGAGTTGTATATCTTTCATTTTGTTGCGTCAAAGTTCAGATTAATTAATTAATTTTAATTAACCAAAATTGAAATGCACCGAAATTAAATCCGATGCTTGGATGAATCTTGTTTTAGAACATGGAAACAACATGTTTATGAAGGAATGCTTTCTACTCTGGGGCAAAAATTATAATAGAAGATTTAAATTATATTTGCGAAGGAAAATAAGAACAAGACAAAAAGTCAGTTTCATCATGCAAGAGCGTTAAGCAGTTTTCTGTGGACTGAAAATTTCATTATATCATACAGTACACAACACAATTCCGCTTATAAAACTTTGTTTCGAGCTTTAATTGCCATAGCAGAGTTATAATTATAGAGTCAGTTTCCAGATACCTCAGAGCGCCATCAATATATGTTTTAAGCAAGGAAACGATTTTATTATCTCTTTATGTTAAATACTCTAAATTAGAAGTATTCGTTGTGCAAGCATCGCAATGAAACATCGGATATTTCATAAATACTTCCAAGATTATCCTAATTAACACTAATAGACAATTCTAGACTTCTTTCACACGAAAGAAAGAAGTACTCAAGGGCACATTTGTGCATGTAACTGCTTGTGTGTGTGTTCAATTTCCGATAGTTACGAGCAACGCCAAAGGGTCGGTAAAGTTCAATTTCAACGGCGTAACTTCAAACTCTCTACGCGTAGTGCTCATAGAGGTTTCCTTTGTCGAATAAACCCAGAGAATTTTCCAAGTTTTCCCAAAGGAACTGAACGATACTATCAAAACGGTCGAAACTTTCCACGGTCCTGTTAGCCGTACGTGTTGTCTTGATTCCCTAAGAAACTCTGCATTATTCTAAGAGATGTGAATGGATGAAGGTTAGATAAAATGTTCCAAAAGACGGAAAACAAACTACTAACTTTTCTATCCTTTTATTTCTCTTGCAAAACTTTCACAGTTCTTTCATCTAATTTTTGTAAATAAGGATTCCTATCACATGCTTTCCATTACTTTGGGAGATATATAATTTCCAAAAGAGTAATTCAACATAGAAATAAAAAGTTAAACGTGCGTTTGTCGCAACTAACAAGTCTAGTGAACGCAATTTTCAATCTAGACCCGTTGCCAGGAGCATAGAGATTTATCGAGGGTCGTATACACCTTGTCACAGTTGTCGTCGTCATTACTTGGGTTGGGAAGCGAAACTTCCAGAAATTGCTAAGATTTCAATCGGGAGCGATTAGGACCTCGAGTTATATCGCCACCAAGGGTTCGACATTCCCCGGTCAGTAAATTCAGAGGTTGCAGGCGATGGAGACACTCATATTGCCTTCGTTACTTACCAACGAGAGACATTGGCAAACAACAATGTCCTCATAAATCTTTCGACATGTTGTTCAGGATATATTTAAAGTAAATGGTATTCTCTCTAGTTTATCCTCAAGATATGTTTAAGAAACCATTGTTTATAGTTTAGGGTTTGTTGACAACTGATTCCTTTTAGTGACTGACAAGATTAAAGACTATATAGCCACTATAAAGTTAATTATTAAAGACCCCATCAACCATAGTATCAACATCAATATCAGCTTGGAGATGTTGTTAGGAATCTATGTTAAGGACTAAAAAATTCGATAGAAGAACATTTGGAAGTCCTTTTTAATCATTTAGAACATCTTTATGAATGCTTTAGGCAACTAATTTCTGGTATTTGATGTTAGATTAGGACACACTGCACTCTAATTTAATATCTTCAAGAGAGGCGAAACATATACAAATCCCATTTGATATAAGCATGGTATGATGACCGTAATTACGCGATGAGTGTACCAGGGTACGACTGGATACCATATCTACACATCGCTCCCTCAGGCGTATGTGGAGTTTCCGTAGAATGCACAACTTTTCGAGGTTGGTGTGGGGTAGTTTAAGGGGATTAATTTCGTAACTTACATACCACCTGCCTCCAGGCTCTCGACCCACCTCGGACCCACCCGCGTCTGATTTATGCGTCGCGATAACCACGCCTGGGATGCGCCCCTTAATATTTATAATCGACCTTCTCTTGACCCCACGCACTCGAACAAAGAGCGGAAATAAAAGGCTAAACAAATCATAGGATTCTGCAAACGAAGCCAGAATGATCACCAGAGTTATTTCTATGGATTCTAACACACGGGTTATAGTTTACGAGGAAGAGGAATTTTACGAGACATTATAACTCGAATATACGATTGTAATATTTAGAGTTAAAGATAAAAAGGATCTCGAAAAGGATGGAACAAAATAGGGGATTTAGAAAAAGAATTTTTATATCTCTCGGAGTATTAATTGTATTCTTATGAAATTCTGTATTTAGCTTGAATAATCGGAAGATTTGATGGCTTAGGGCTCCCTTACTCAAACACGATGTAAGATGAAGGTAATAACTAAGACGTTAAAACATAGCGATTATATCTGAAAGTTTGTTCTAGGCAAACGAAGAGGCGTGCTGTTTCTTCGTTTTCCATGTACAGTCGTTTCTCTTGGAAACAAAGAAATTACGAGCGATACAATCTCTTAGGAAGGGAGAGTCACCCCTATTCGTTCCTTTACTAGAGCATTCTATAAATAATTAATCATAGCTTAAATATAGGGTGTCTGTTGCATGGTACAAGGGATCACGTTGTGAGGTTTAAGTCCTCAACACGCGACTGTCGTTCTTTGAAGATTTTCCACGTGAGTCGGAACCCTAAGTCGCGTGTCTTCGATTAGCTAATTTTTATTGGTCTACTCTACTTATCGAGACATGGAGTCTTGATATCTCTTTACTTGAGTCCATTACTTTATTTCGATAACTGACAAGGAGATTATAATAATCCAGAATCGATATTCATGTATTGGCATATACTCTTTTTTTCTACAAGTAATTTTAAACTCGATTTTTATCCGTTAACAGAAATTGACAATTTTCGATAATCACTTTAGTCTGTTTCTAGTATTATACTCTAGTAAAGTAATATCGATTTAGAGTTCAATTTACAGATGGGAATGTATGTAGAACGCTTATTGAACTCGCGTAACAATTATAGGTACACATCCGCATGTTGTGCTTTCCAACCTTGGTCGAGAAATGTCGTTATCAAAACGCCGAAGCCCGTTTAGTAATTGTCGCATCGAATATAAAGGGAAAGTTGCAATTGCACGTTGAAAGTGAGCGGCTGCACTTTGTAATATTTGAATTGAATTCTTTTCGTATGCATTGTCAATATTTGCAGAAATTTTTCACAACATATCAACTTTTGTTATTTTACTTGAAGAACAAATTGTTAATTACAAAAATGAAAGTGATAATTACAAAAAAGCAATTGTTAATCATATAAAGTATCATACAGTTCATGAATTACATGTTCCATCAAGTAATGTTCCTTTTCAACGAATTTATTATGCATACTCGATAGGAGTTTCAAACTAACAATGTCTTTTACTTTTGCTTTCAGGTAAGTTTTGCTGACAAATGTGGGAGTATCTGATGGTATTAGAGGGAACATTTCTAATGATAGAGTGTTGGAAACTTATTGTGGTCTCAACATCAAGAGTGAGTACAAAATGCATTACTGGCATTAGAACTAAAGGTATTAGTATTGGTTGGCCAGTATTGATTACAACTAATCTAGACCGTTAGTAAAACAGTACTGTAAGCCAGTACCGCTTTTAATATTGTCTAATACTGGCTTGGTACTTATGTAGTACTGCGCCAGTTGTATACCAACTCCCAGCAGAAATTCCTTTTGTGCTAATGTCAGTACTACCGCAGTATTGAAATTTCCACCTGGGTACCGAAAATTTAACCGAGTGGAAAAGCCTCTTTTCTTTCTCATTATATTTAGAGTTGAGCGCCAGTTTCTCGCGATATCGTGGCAATGAACATGCAACTCTGAATTTCGCAAGAATGTGAGAAACTGAGGAAGAGAAGGTGATATTAGTTTCTAAATTCGAGGACCGTTCCCTTAAGTGAAATAGTCTCTCATGTATATTACATTTCTGGAAACAATTGCGATTTTACTTGTCTAGCTATATGTGAACCAGATCTTAAGGGTTGGGAAAACCTAAGAATAATTGTTGAATAAAGTTATTTCAGTTATTGTTACAGAAAATCCTGACATCTTAAGAATCAGTCTTTACAATTTTCTATGCAGATAGATAGATTTTAAATGAATGCAAATAGATTAGTAGAAACCGTATTGTCTTCAATACAGATAGCAGTTTCTTGGATGTCAATGTTATCTCGGTAGTTTCAGTTTACTGTAATGTCTGCAATTGTGCCAACCGAGAGCGATAAGATAACAATACACCACTAAATTTGTTTAAGGCTTCATTTCATTCTTAAAAGGAAATTAATCATATTCTCCACTTGCTTTTCTTAACTTTTATACGTTTACACCTGACAGCATATATTAAAATCTTTTATGCAAGCTCACGTTTCTGCGCAAACACTGCAAGTATACCTTCTCAGTATACTGAGAAGCAGAGGACAGGATGTAGGTTATTGAAGCAAACTATAGTTTATGTCCTAGGAAGGAGCAAATACGTACACGAGTCGTCGTATACAATGCGGTTAGGCGGCCGCGCGTTTACACCCTGAGCGAGTTTCGTGGGTGGTTACGAATGCTTGACGTTCATGAAACAGTATGCGTGAATGTGTGTACGGGAATTTGCGCCTGCGTGTGAACAAACTTATACGTTAGAAGTTCACACGTGTTGGCATGTGAATTTCCATTTGTGTTAGTATATCCACACATGTTTCTGAATGCTGATGTACGTTTGTGTGCGTACCCACGAACGCCATGTACAGTGGCTTTGCGGTGTGCATTACAGATGTAATTAAGATAACTGAGGTGAGGGCAGCTATGCACAATGCTTGATATATGCTAGAACGGATCTATATAAGCACCGCCTGGAGCGTTGCATAATCAGAACCGAGGGGTTAAACGTGACTATCCACAGAAATCTTGTAGAGGAATCCCATGATCTCTCTATCTCTTCGCTTATCCTATACATATAGACGTGTGAAATCATTCCCTTCATTGCTAACTGAATTTCGAGTTTTTGAGGCCACTTGGGGTACCGAAAGTTTTCAACGTTCCAATGAACGAAATATCTTTTGCCTAATTCCATGTTTTTATACTTGAGCCTCTGATGTTGATCATTTTGCTTGTAACTCGATTAAAATGAAAATCTTAATGAATTAAATCTTTTTTAAAAAATGTCTTGCGATAGAATCGTTAGAAACCGAGGAACGTCCAAATCTCAGTAAAAAATCTCTTGATATTTGCCTAAGGTTTTTCAAATTCAGAACATATGTTTGAAGAAGAAATACGAGCTTTCGATAAGGGGTCAGTCGAGTCACGTACGTCCTGGCAAACGTATTACTCGAAAACCGAGTTAGAGAGGGATTTAAGGTTTCAGCACTGAGGGGCGCGGTAACCCAAATGGTTTAGAGAGATTTGTCGTGAGGGCAGTTTGAAATAGAAAGGAAACGAGGTTCTGTTTACATTGTGCGAATAACATGTGGATGAGTGTGTGTGAATAATATTACATTCGCATTTAATTGAACGCATGCGCAAGAACTTTTGTACATATTATACATGTATTTGAGTGCATGCACTAACATGCACTAATGCATACTCAGGACATGGTTAGGTGCATGAAAGCGTGTGGCATGTGTGCCAACGATGCAGCGAATCTGACCCCGGAAACGGAAACGAAGAATGAAATGATGCCACGCAGCCACATATGACACACATTGCTTAATTGCACCTCTTTCAGTAGTAGAAGTTACACAAATTCAAGATTAACTTTATCGTTTTTTATTATTATTATTTTATTATTATTATTATTAAATATTTTGAATAGAATTTCAAATGAATATTATTTTCTGCCCAAAAACTGGTTTACAATTACAACATGTAATTCATCCGATGAACTTTCGAGAAGTTTAATTGTAAATAAGTTGATTTGCCCAAATGGATTCGGTTAGCAGATTTTTCAACTTCCGGTGGTTACTTTCCCAAAAGGGTTAATCCTGTCTACCACATGTTCATTTGCTCAAATTACGCGGACTTGCGTAATGCTTTTATAACGGTATTACCATGTAAGCCGACCCAATTAAATTAATTGCACGGGCTTGTGTTGCAATGATCCGATTACATTTTTTAGAATCTGTCTTTGATGATATGGAGAAGCAATTCTTTTCAAATAAAAATCAGGTTACTTGTATACTGTTCTTTTAATGCAATTGACATTAAATATCAGATGAGATAAGTTATTATTATCTGATATTTTTTACAATTTGTTTCTGTAAAGAGAAAGCAATCAGGATGATGGATTTATTTAGAATTATTTGTTTACAAAGGAATAATATAATATTTTATTACTAAATTAGATTGTATTTTATTTACTAGACTTCATTTCTATTTTACGCATCAAATCTTTTACAGCATCAAATCTTTTTTCAATTCACGCATCCCTCGACAATTCGAGCCAGAGCAATACAATGTACAATTTATATGCATTAAACTCGATATACAGCAATCTATTTACCTTTGTAATTTGAGTATTGTTTCCATCGAAAACTCAAAAATATCTCTATCCTTGTATAACAAAATGAACTTTTTTCAATTTTCTATCAATGTAACGGTATGATATATTTTCTTTACTTTATTACAATTCCGAAGATGGGAATATATCTATATTGACGAATATTTCTACGAAATATTGAAGGAAAATGATTAGAAAAACCTCTTAAGATCCCAAAACCTGTCACACAGTGTTTATAATTTATGAGCGGTCTCAACTTTAATATGGCTAATAAAACTTTTTATTTGGTCTATTAATGCAATAAAATTAGATTCTAGAGTGTATAGACATTTTTCTAAAGCACGTCATAAGTTCTAAAGACGTCATTCTTAATCTGCTACATATTTTATTGCATCGACCTCATCGTGACGCATATATCACCTACGTAAATGCAGTAAAAATAATAACTCTCTTAGGAGAGATTATACACTGAACTCTCGATTTAAGGTTCCTCATTAAATTTTCTTCCTAGAATTTCCGTCGGCATGTGGTTTTAGTTCTGAACGTTGAAATAAGTGAATTTTTGTATTGATTGCATTTTAAACCATAAACAGTGTTAAAACATTAATTCATTTTGCATGAACATTAATTTTTAATGGAAGAATATGGAAGTCATTTATATCTATGGTTATTTTCAGTTGAAATGTAATGTTTATGAATAAAATAGAATTAGGAAAAGATATTTCTTTCTTGGAACGTTCAAAACTTTTGATACATCCGTCGGCTTCGTTCTGTGATGAGGGTGTATATCGAGAGTCCAGTGTATTACTCAAATGGCTCATTATCAATTGTCCTGATGGTGATAGAACACCAAGATAATGGAATAGTTTGATCTTTGTCAATTTAACAGTTTCCTACCAAGAAATCCCGAAAGGAAAGAACAGGAATAACGGTAAGAGAACCAAAGGAAAGAAAAAGGGATAATACAACCTTTATTGAGACGAAATCCAATTTAACGTTATGTTCGAACTCTGAAGATTTTTCGATCGACTTGCTGGCTCTCTAAATTGGATCGTCACTTCTACTGCAGTTCTTTTGGAAATTTATCACACGCACACTCTTTATTCCTCAAATATCCTCTAAAAACTTCAAATATGAAAAGCAAAGTTATTTCAACTCTTACTGAAGTATAAATTCTGATAAAATCGTGTGGAAAAGTGATTGTTAATCTATTTCTCTGACGGATCTCATAAACTAAAGAAAGTTGCATGTGTTTCTGATGTTTCTGAAGTTCGTTGCTGCTGGCTAACTTACGTCATTCGGCTAGACCTATAGGTTCATGTAAAGCTCTCTGCACGTAAGCATCAGATGGTACTGAGGGCCGAAGTTGAAGAATAGCCGCGATCCAGATTGTCATGAGAAATACAAGGCGAGAGCCACATTTATGGGCGATAAAGTCCAACGAATCCTATTACTCATATAGATACGGTTCGTCAACTCGGACATTGTGACTATAGCCTGCAAACTTCAGCAACGACATGGGGGATGAGATTTTTTTAGATGGGGCAGTGTTCTAAACCACCTTCATCCTCCATCAGGGTAAACTACAGTTTAAGCATCGATAGGACGAGGAATATATATCGAGAAATTTATAGCCACTAAACGAAAACCCCTTGGCGTCTATAAACTATAGAAAATCGTTAATTGTCCGCACGAGTGCCGGCGTTAATTTAGTTTGATGTATAGTCCAATTTATCCAGCGGAACGAGATGAGAATTTTTATTGTGGGGACTCTAAACTTTCTCATTAGCTCTTAAAGGTCGACTTAATAAAAGAATATTTACTAGATGTAGTTTCAAGCCGATCTGATCTTTTTTCCGAACTGAACTCGAGGAAAAGGTCGTTATATTTTATGCAGCATTTTTTTAGGACCAGAACAGTGCCGAGGATAGGTTTTTTGTTGTTGGGATGTTTCGGTTTGCTTTTGCGTCAGAGCATTGTTGCATTGTATCGAAATCGGCTGAAACGAATACTGGTATTCAGGGTATTAAACGTAGCTGTAGAGAGGAAAAAAATAAAAGGAATAGAAAACTCCATCGATTTCATGGCGCGCAGACCACTCGACGGACCGATCGACCTATTCGATAACCACCTATGTATCGAAATTGTTGTGTGGATTCGAGTTACATCCACCTGTGTGTATGTGTACATCTGGCCTCTGGCCCCTAAAATTACCAAGGATTGGATATCGCCATAGCAACTCCTGCACATTAACCTGAGGATTAAATTGTCGGTGAAGGAACTTTCAGTATGCTTGAGTAACTTACGCGTGGGTTGAGATTGTTCTCAGCGATTTATCCAGACGAGAAAAAAATTTAAAAAGAAATGTTCATGAGGTTTGGAAAAGTTAAAAAAGTCAAATAAAAACTGCAATTATCAGGGTGGCTACATGTCAGGGAATTCAGAGAAGTCAGAGAAAAAAAAATTGTCTCGGAAGTTAGGGAAAATAGAAATTGATATTTATGCTAACTATGTTATTTATGTCGTATTGTATATATATACATTTTATAGTTTACTTAATAGATTTTAAAAATTTTCCAAGGATTCCGAAGGATTATAAAGAATTTCCAGGTTTCTAGGAATTTAAAGGGATTACAAGAGATTTGTATAATATTTAAAATATTTAGTGGAATTTTAAAGGAAAATTTAAAGAATTTTAAGGGATTTTAAAGGATTTCACGAGATTTTTATAATTTTATAAAGATTTTGTAAAATTTTACAAAAATTTAAGAGATTTTTAGATAATTACGTATTTTAAAGGTTTTAAAAGTTTTTCATGGAATTATAAAGGATTGTAAGAAACTTGGAAGAGTTTTAAGAAATTTGAAGTAATATAAATATTCTTGTGGAATTTTAAAAGATTTTAAAAGGCTTGTAATAATTTTTGAGAAATTTTGATTTTTGTAAAGTGATTTGATTGCAATTTGAAAGAATCGTCAAAAGATTTTTTATGATTATGTTTGTAAAAATTTTACGAACTTTTGACACTTTTAAAACGATTTTAAGGAATTTGAATATTCCTCGTGGAATTAATACAAAATTTCAACAATTATTTTTGATTTTTGAAGGATTTTGTGAGATTTTTGTTAAATGAATTTTTATTTAGAGATTTTAATGTATTTTAGGGAATTTCAAAGTCTCTTATTGAATTTTAAAGTATTTCACAAGATTTATATGATTCGTAAAAAATTTTGTGAAATTGTAAATGATTTTAAGGAATTTTAAAACAATTAGTGAAGATTTAAGGATTTTCATAAAATATTAACAAATTTGAAAAGATTTCATCGAATTTTAAAATATTTCTAGGAATTTCAAGAAATTTCAATGAATTTTAAGAGACTTCCAACTTTGTCTTGAATTTGATAGATTTTGGCGAATTTTAAGTTTTTTTTTAAGTAATTTCAAAATATTTAAACTGATATTATATGAAATTTTTGAAAAATTTCAATAGTATTTCTAATGAAAATTTGTTCGCACTTTTAATACTTTTCCCTCAGGGAAATTTGTTTGAAAGTCAGGGAAAATTCAGTGAAATGTCAGGGAAATAAAAAAATACAGTTTTGTGGCCACCCTGATAATTGTAGTTTGAAATAAAACCACTTGAAAATAATTAATATTTCTTAATAACTCTTTTACTAATTTTTCCAATAAATTAAGAAAATAGCATTTTCAAAGAAAAATCTATATGAGATGCTGAACAATCAGGGATTATCTGCTCTTCATTCGCTTTGATGGCATTTTCTCATAGTTCGACTGGATCAGAGGCCTTACGTCTAGACTAAGCATTAGCAGAGAGATAAAAAGAGAAATAGAGGTAAACGAAAAACGTTTGAGAAGCGCATATGCAGCTCCAGCGTATGGAACCGAATCTATCGATCAGCCTCGTTCTACATACTTAGAGGAGTAGAAATAAAAGAGATCCGAAAAGTACATCCCTTAAAATATCATGTACTCGTGTATTTCTTTTTTCTAAAACGATTATTTTCGTCAAAAACAGAAAAGTAGGCAAAAAAATCACTTTTCTTATATCTTTAAAAAATCAATAAATTGCATGCGAGGAAAAATAATGCGTAAATAATTGCGACTATTTGAGATTCGTGGTTGACGAGTCACTCGTTCGTGTTTCACATTTTATCGGCTGGCTACGATAGTATCAATCCGATATAATACGCTTAAATGGGAAAATAATGGAGCTCCGCCCCCCCCCCACCTCCAACAGCTACATTGCGTTGACGCGCTTAGTTTCAACGCGAATAACCTACCCTTTGCAGTATTATTATTTCCTGTATGCTGCAGTCGACATAAAAAATTACTAATTCTTTTGCATAACTAGAGTTATTTATTTACGCTAATGTAAATAAAGATCTTAAGATATGATGCACAATTATATTTAATAAATGACTACGTCTCTTATGAAAAAACGTAACTAAAATAGACTTTTGCTGACTGTGGCTCATCTATAATGTAAAAAAAAACAATTCATCATTTGACCCTCACAGGAGTCATTAAAGTAATTATATTATAGTAAAGTAATCATATCATATTAAATGTTCATCGTTCAAAAAGGGGGACCGTGTACTTTATAAATAATACTTACTTTCTAGTAATAGGATATTTCCTTGATTAGGGAATCATTAAATTATTTAATGAATTATTTTTATTTGAGATAGATTGATAAATATGTATGTTTATCGTTTATGATAGGAAAGATATTTAATAGGGGAAAGAAAATCACAATTAAGCTTCGTTAGTAATACGAGTGGGGAGATATGGGTTGAGGGTAAAATGGTATTTGCAGTGCCGGGGTGAAATATCTTTTTCTTTGCAGATACTTTTCCCATTTCCACCCCCTCGATATTGAGAAAGTACAATAACGCGGTCCTGCCGAGCCGAAACTGTTTCTCGACTGTCAACTAATTAATCTGATTAATTTGTTTCCGACCTCTTGCCACGTTCCTTCTCAGCTCTGATTTATGAAAGGTTTAATTAAACGTTTCATAAAGACACACCTTCGCCCTTCGGCGGCTGTAAACGATCAGTTTGTTTTCCAGAATTTATGCTAATGGCCCCGGAAAATGTCGTTGCAAGACTTTATACTTGAGAAGAGGAGGGAGTCTGGATTATACAGAAACTTGATACGTATATTATTATGAATTATGTGAACTTCACTTTTTCGATTTCTTTATCGGGAAAGTTTAAGTTTGACTTCTCAGAATTAATTATGGTACATGTATTTCAAAAATTCCTTTAATATAACATGTAATTAAATCGAATTCAGATATATTTTAAGTTGAGATATATTTTAAGTTAAGATATATTTTTGATAGATGTAGGTTTTGAGATTAATATAACACAGATCAATCATAATAGATTGCTTTATAGTACTACTCAGGGAAAAATAAAATATCGTGACCGATTAGCTTTATAAAATATAAAAATATAATAACCTTATACACGATTCGCCAAGACAGCTAGGTATCGCTCGCATTTTATGACAAGCTCGCTTATCCACCATGTTGTTTATGCAGCGTAATTCCAACCCTCCAGAATTCAAAACGCTCACATAATTTCATAGGGCGTTACGTTACGCCACTTGCTTTTACAACTCTCATTCCACTTTTTATCATGTCAATGCAACACGAGAGAATAAATATTTTATCAGAATTAATTCTTGGATTTTTCAAACCCAACACCAAGTGCAACTATAACCATCTAATTTCGTCGAAATATTTTTACCTTTAAAAATTTTTACAATTTTTGAGATATATGAACGACTCTTGCGCTAAATTTTCAAGAATTACAGTCGGGTTCAAGAAAATCAAGGAAAATCAAAATCCAAAAAGTCGTTTTTTAGTTATGGTCAAAAAACCAAAAAAACGAAGAATTACACAGAGTATCGCAAGAAACTGACGATTTTTCGCATAAGTGAGTTTTTTTTTCTTCTTTGACCTTTAATAACTTTTACAATATTTGAGATATTTGAACGGCTCTTATGCCAAATTGTCAGGAATGACATTTCTTGAAAATTTTGGATTGTTCAAACCTTCACAGAAAAAAAGTCTTAAATAAAGCCCAAAAGTCTAGTTTTTGTTACAATTTAAGTTAGTTTTTGGGCATAAATTTAGTTAGCTAAAAGGTAACGCATAATGAGGAATGCAATATGAAGTTGTCTGAAATGAATGTCTTATTTAGAAAAGGACTGAAGGGTTAAAAAAAATGTCAAAATGCTGAATCAATAAATATGATTTTTTTTTTATTTAGATAATAATTAACTCATCCGTGGTGGCGCGTAATAGAGACGTTTTGGAAGATAGACATATTGAAAACACGTGACATATTGTGCAGGTGTCGCAGAGGTCGACTTGAATGGGCGGGTTTACCCCTTTTATTTGGGTCTGCGAAAATTAGGGCAACGATAGTGATAAGGGTGACGTGGCACAAACAACCGACCCTTGTCAACGAGGTTCGGTCACACAATGCTCTCTGTATATTCATCCATAAAAATGCGGCAACTTGCAGCAATAAAATTCTAACCGAGGCTTCTACAGCTTTCAGAGATATCTACTCTATTGACTAATGTTTGCACTCGTAAATGTTGTTTCTATTTTCCCTTTTATCATTCCCTTTACTTTTGTTTTGCTTCAGTTTTTTTTTTTGTTTTGTTTTGTTTCATTACGGATGTGAACTCTATTATTACGCTCGCGATATGTCAACGAGTTTGACACCATTTTATGTTCGGTGTTATTTTCGTCATGGGATCGCCTGACGGTTCGTCGATTTTTCCACTCTTTATTTTCAACTGAACGAAAGAGTCCAGCTATATTTCAAGGGAAAAAACGAATAAAAACAAGTAAAAAACGCAAGGTTGACGTATGAGCAACCTGTGAAGCTTTATTGCAGGAAACAACATTGCGTGCTTTCAAAGTCTCTTGACTTTGAAAAATATAAGATATGGAATAAACTGACTATGAAATTTTAGTGAAATTTAATTTTTATCAGTTAATTAAAACCTGGCATTTAAGATTTTTTTGCTTTTACGCTTTATACTTTCCTCCTTGTTCTTAGTACATATAATTTTTTTTGTTCCTGAAGTATCTGAGGAAACTTGTATACACGTTTCCAAAAAATAATGGAAAGAGCGAATCAAGTGTTTTTCGTGAAAATTCTCTTTGCTTTTTTTTTTGTTTGCATTGGGTGTAAGACATCCATGCATGCTAACGTCGTAAGCTTACAATTTAACCGTTCAATACTTCCGGGTAATATTATTCGCCTCCCATGAAAACTCTTCCTTAATTTTTTTTCTTATCCCGAGGCTAATAATTGTGTCTAGAAAAACATCTTCGACGACATTAAAGCTTGCCCGTTTATCCCGAAAGTTTGCAGTTCACAGGAAGAACACGCGCCAGGGGACGTAGTTACGTAAAGAGTACTGAACCAACAACAATGTCTTCTACCCTTTTATCTTTTATAATTTTGAAGGGATGATCCATTTTACTTTTGAATTTTACCCCCGTTGACGTGCCACTGGAGTCGAGAGTAACAAAGGATCGAGTTTCCCTTTCTGGCTGTTTAATGTCGTCCGTTTCCTGTAATCAAATATCAATTAATTACTACTCATGATATTCGCCAGCAATGAATTTTAGAATTTGATATCAACTCTGTTCTAGAGTATGACCTGAAATAGATATTAGAGAAAAAAAAATATTTTTAAAATTTCTTTTCCAAGAAATGTGAAATTCATTTTTAAATAACTTGATTTCAGATATTTTAGGAAATTTTAGTATATTCGAGATATTTTAGTATGATGAATAATTTTGATAGTGGTTTGTTGATTGAATGGAAAGTTTTGAATATTATTTTGGGTTTGAATCATGTTATCTATTCAGGGCTTGGTTAGACGTATCACCCTTACATTGTCGCAACATGTCACATGATAGCGTGCGACCCCTAGTTCTCCGACGAAGTTCAAAGCCATAACCACGTCGTAAACCAACCTTAGTTCATCAGAATGTTACACATATTCCCAACTTTATATTGTCCATGATTAAAATTAATCATCTTTTACTGCCATATTTTGAAAGTCACATTTAATACCTTTCTACTTTTTAACTTTGCCATTTTACTATTTTTTCAAGCCATGATATTTTTTTCCTACTGTTTCTTTATATTTTGCGATCTTCCTTCAACTAGATTCGAATTTCCAAACTCTTAAGTGCACTTAAAAGTCCAAAGCACTTTTCAAGTTTCTTTACATAAAGGGTACTTATACTTCCCTAGTTTCACAGTCTTTCATCTCCTCATTATGCAAATTCATTGGATACAGTGAAAAGAGAGATCTGTCATAACTGGATTATCCCGACTCATGAAGATAAATATGATATTGAGAAGAACGGAAGTACCTTAGAAAAAATATAATCATATTCTATACTTATTTACAATTAGGGGGGTGTGATCAAAGATTTTCAGGGTCAGATTCGTTTTTGTGGGATGTGAATAAAGTTTCGGACGTTCGTTGAACCTCAAAAACATGTTCTATGGAGAAAAATCCCACACTTTCTAATTCTAAGGGTGGAAAACAACCCTTAAAGTACTTTAACCGAAGTCGTTAAAATTAACATTTAATCAGAGAAAAAGTTGTGCTCTTTAACAGTCGTAAACCAAAGAAATCCTACAATTAAATCAAGACCCACGACCACCCTCAAAAACCACTCCTTGCGAAAAATAACAAAAAAAAGGGTAATAGTTAATAAAATTTTGGGGATTTGAAAATGCAGAAAATTAATGTTTATAGTACTTGAAAATTCAGGGGTAGTAAAAAATCCTGGACAGACCTCTAAAAACCACCCTTTGCGAAAAATAACACGAAAATCGAAAAATCGAGAAAACAACCCTATAATTAATAATTATATAAACATTTTTCGACGTGGAAAACTACCTTTAGTAGTCCAACATATATCTGTACGCGAGACGTAGCGATTATTTTTGCATGATGCGAAAGAAACCAAGTGACTCGTGCCGAAAATAATTTCACATATGTTTCTCGTCTGAATATTTTACGAGCGTTTTTGACCACATTGCAAGCAGGTAGTTTGCTTCGTGACACGCATCTCGAGTAGCCTTATAGGCACCATTGTCGCGTAACAAATGGAAATTCAAGTCCTCCCGCGAATCCAGCTGCTACTCTCTGCGGCATGCGTGTCACGTATCACTTTCCACCGAGCCCTGTGTAAACACGTCTGTTTACGATAATATTCCTAAATACTAACGAGCGCAGTTATCTATCATTCGATTATTCCCATTTACGCCTACATCATATCTCCCGTTATCCCTTATTCAGTCAAAGGTCTCATCTGCAAAAAAAGTCTTTCACACTTTTTGCGATTCATTCCCTTTTCAGAATCGAACACTGAATAATGATACTAAATATTTCTTTTTCTGTTGCAGGTGGGTTACTTGAAAACTCTTCTCACAATTTGAAAAAAGGTTTGACATCTTCGGAAGGTAGGTCTCAAAATAATTAGAATCTTTTTTTCCTGCGTAGTAGAATTATCTTCCACCTCTTGGTCTCCTTAAAGCTTGCGAAATTGAATCTCATTGAATGAAGCTCTCAGTTCAAGAGGAGGTGGATTTTTCGAAAGGTCTTCATTTCCAAGGGTCGGTTGCAGCCTTTATTGCAAGAGTGCGAGAAATCGATGTTTACCGAAGCGTTGAAAACAAAGACCGAGAATAGTAAGAGGAAAAGTAACGGCGAAAACGGAAGTCCAAAACGAGTACATAGAAGGCAGTAGAACTTCGCGTCTAGTAAGAAAGATATGAGTAATAGAGGGTGATTTAGTATTAGGATTTATTAGGCCAGGTCGCCCCCGCGGGTTGTAACCCCTGCACGAATCCTTGAGCGAGGGTAAGACCTTATGATTTCTCCTGGGGGCTCATACATACGGCCAGGACTAATGCACCTGCTATCTTTTTAGCCCTCTCCGAATTTAAACTCGACTCGTTTCTTTTTATTATTTCCATGAAGATCTACTTGTACGTCTTGTATATATACATATTTAGGCGCCCATTCGAGCGGAATTCTTGGCGCGGATCAGCGCAACGCTAGTCGAAGGAAAACACTACGACTGGAGTGGATAAAACCTGACAAGTAAAGTCGAACTTTTGCCAATTTCGAGGCAAAGTCGCGAGGGAAGGAAGGTTTCTTTCCTACTTGACAAATTATGTTTGTACTTTTTATAGCCAAACGAATGATAACTTTCCTAGGGGTAGGCGATCGTAAGTTTCGAAACTTCGAAAGCTAATTTCTTTCCCTCCAAGAGCTACAATTGTAGATATTACAATTGGGTATTTATTCCAATATTTTTATTTTGGAGTCTAAATTTTGCTTTGAAGATTTGCAGACTCGAATTTCTATAAAGCCAACTGGTAGACTCTTCCTGCAAATATTCCTGACCAGAGGGAGGTTTTGTTTGCCCAGTTTGCGCAGGTGTTTTATGCACGTGCATTAGCTTATATATCCACGCACTGAAAGCCTAAAATCACCCCTTCCCATTCCCCCAAGATCCAAAACGAGCGAGGCCCCTTGAATTAGCAAGCTCGTGAACAAACTGCAGGGTGTAAATCTAAAAGTTGGCTAAACTCTCTACTCCCTAGTTCGCTTTACCGCCTCCTCTTCCACCTCGTTCAGGGGGTTATTCAACTTCTACCCCACCACAAATTCGAAGGGTTTCGACGAAGATTTTCGGTATTATCAGAGGGCGATTCTCGCAAAGACTGGAGCAGCACATGAAAATTGAAAATTTTTATTACCTCCTTGGTTCCATTTCACACTCAAATCAACCCCGAGTTTGAATCCATTCGACCGACACCATATTGAGTGTACCCTATAATTCAATTTACGCCGATATTTAAACCGATTTGTATTTTGATAAGCTACTTCGTATGCTGAATGAGAAGGGCCAGAATAGCCAATCAAATTGAAATGTTATACAGCGTGTAATCACGTTCGTCAGGAAAGAGGTTTCCATTTCGAGTTTTTGAACGAAGGGGTCAGAGATTACCACACATTTGTTCTATATTCCTAAAGGAAAAGATTTTTTTTATTAATGCTTACTATCAATTTAGTAACTTTTACTATCGATCACACTTACTAAATACAATTTCTCTCCATCTTTTGTTCTATTATTGTCCCAGCCTTGAGCAATTTTACAAAGTCATCCACAAATATAGAATAAGTGATATATGACAAATCGGTTTGAAAAACGAATTAAGTTTGAAAACTAAATTAAGGTCTTGAACAATCGAAAACTGCCTCAGCAACTTTAAAAACCAATAACAGTTTACTGAAAGTAGTTTAATCTCGTGTAACGATTAAATCGTTTGTGGAAGTAGATTGTAATGCATAACAGCAACTGAAATCGAGATGTAACTTGAGCTAGAAAAAACAATTCATTCTCCAGTGTCGGCAGTCACGAGAATAAATGAAGCAGGAGCGAAGAGTCGAGTAAATGATAAATTAATTTTTGTAAAAGTGGAACGACTCCTTCAATTTTAACATTATAGTTGATATCCAGGAAGTTGGCAACCAAAATTCGAATTTTGGAAACTTTTGGGGTAAAAACGAGTTTCTAGTTAAAAAAAACTGTTATTTTCCTTGGAAAATATTAAACCTTGTAAAAATTGACATCAGACTTATTTACTGCGCTAGTTTTGAACAACCGAGCACAAGTTTCCGATTTTCAAAATTCGCATTTTTGAGATATATGAACGACTGTTGCGCTACATTTTTCAAGAATTACAGTCGGGTTCAGGAAAATCAAGGAAAATCAAAATTCAAAAAGCCGTTTTTGAGTTATGGTCAAAAGACCAAAAAAACGACGAATTTCACAGAGTATTCGCATTTTTTAAAATTTTCGAGTAAAAACTAGTTCCAACTAAAAGAAATTTTACTTTAATTTTTTGAAAATTTAAATTTGGCGTTGGACATTTTTACAGTTGAGTGTATAAACTACGAATATGAAAGGAGTGAAAGAAAGCTTCCGCTTGCATTCGTGACGATTACAGCTCAATTCAACGAGCCTAGGTATGCACTATCCGCGTGGATGTCTGCGAAGTTTAATTGCAAGCCGAGGATCCACTTACATACTTTCTAGTATGTAAAGTGAGCTATAGGTTGTTCCACACTGTGATCAGGAACTTGTGGTACGTTTACCAATATAGAAACGCCAATACCAGTTCCTGGGCCGTCTCGCGATGTGCTTCTCAACTGAATTTTGATTTTCAATAAGAGCGAAAGTGGGTTGGGAAGGATGAGATGAGAGAATAGTGTTAGAGAGGGACAGCGTGATGAGGAGACGCGTTGGGATTTAGCTTCCACGTACAGCTGTACCAGAGCAGTTTGAATATGCATGATGCATGGGCATTAGACTCCTGCCACTACGGTTGGTCCTCGTATGCAAATAACTACTGCCGCAGGTTCTGTCTGCCGATATCTGCGCGTTGCTACTCATAATTGCGATATTTTTAATGCCCGAAATCCAGAGTTAATGCTCCTACCCTTGAATAATACTTGAATCTCTCTCAGCGAGAGACTCGAGCAAAAATCGTTGAAAGTTAAGCACCGGATTTTCGGGACTACATTGTTTGTGGGTAAGCGGATTTAAAAAGAGGGAAAGTAATAACCGTGGATGACATTTATTTAGAAAAGCGCCGGCTGATAAATCCGAATAAAGAAAGAAATAACTGCGTATTAAGATGATCAATGAGGGGCGAGGGATAGTATGAGCTACAGCTGATTGTCATGATACCGGTTCGTGCTCTCGATTTAAAGTTAATTTCGGCGAAAGAAAATAATTGACTTTCGAAAAACGCTAGGGTATAGAGAACCTTCAATCGCTTTCTATCACGCCATGTTCAAACCACGATTCCTCGTTAACCAGGACTCTCCAATCAAGGTATAGAGCCAAGCTTTTCTATGTTCCCCTTAATTTAATGTTTATATCCTCATCAAGTCGTAAACAAGTAGATAATTCTTAACTTAATCCATATTGTAAACGAAGCTCAAAACTCTGTGTATGTAAGTGTATATAATTATACATATATATATACACAGTATCTGTTGCGTGCTGTGATAACGTATGTGGACGTTAAACGCACGTGTTTCCATGTCCTTCCCGGTCACGTTTTCTTCCCCATGTGTACAATGCCCAACACGAAAAGTCGTCCAGACCAATATTAATTCCATCTAAATTGCAAATTCTTGATATGTATTTCACAATTCGACAAGGTCATCCTATCCCATCATTACAGTATAAATATTCCAACACATAAAGTACACAATAATTTAATTTTAAATAGTTGAATAATATTTATACAGACGATGAGTCATTGGAGACAAATATTGCTTTTAATCATCGTTAAAGTAAAAGATTACCACTTTGTCTTTTCCATAATTTTTGTCGTATAACGAGCATCAAATTAAAAAAGATAATGCAGATTTACGATATAGCTCGATGCAAAATATTTTAACGATCTGCCATATAATACATTTAACGATCATTAACGAAGAGCGACGCGAAATTAAAGCCACTGATTGGTCAGCTAGTGTTTTATTGATCATTAAAATACATGCCATTAAATTAAGGCATGGCAGTGAAACTTCCTATCTGTCAAAATATATTAGTTAGTCATGACACACATATTACATAAGTTATGACCAGAAGTCTGACACAAAAATGACACTTTAGTCATGACTTCTTTTCTTTTTGTGACTTCTTCTTTACTTCGCCTATCTTTTATATCAATCTCCTGTGCTCATCAATCCACTCCGACCACATCTTAAATGATCCAAGATCCAAACTGAATTAAAGCCAAGTTGAAAAATCATCTCATTTTTTGTCTGTCGTGGAGTTACTTTTCCCATGCGTGCACAGATAGCAAGAAACAGAGAGCAACAGCGATTTCGGGGTTTCTTTTTATCACTGGAGCGTCCAGATGATCTCTGACGGAAGGAACTTGAAGTCCGTTTGAAGGCGACCCAGAGACCCGGTGGAGTTGAAACCCCTCACCCGCGATATATCAAGACAGTTATCAGTGGAATGAGATCATTTATTGCATTAAGGCGCGAGGAGGGTTGCTCGTACGAAGAGTAAACTAGGGTTCAAGTGGTATATTGGAACTTGCAGATAAGAACACGACGACCTCTCATTCCCGCAATAGATTCCCTCTTTCTCTTTTCTTTTGCTTGAAAATACTGCTGCTTTTCTTCCTCACGCCCTCGCGCGAAGACCCGCATTCTCTAACATTTTAGTGATTACCCCCCCCTCTCTCTCTCTCACTCTCCCCCCACCCCTCACCCTCACTCTCTACAAGTCCCTCTAAGCTTAATTGAGGGTATTTATCAAACGGTAAAATAAATAAGCTACTTGGACTTCTTTGACGCTTGGAAACGCAAGTGCTTATTTAGCAGGAAAGATAAGTACATTAGATGTCTTTACTTCAGACCTTCTGGAAAAGTGCAGAGCTCGAGGTGATTTAAAGAAGCGCTCCATAAACTCTCAAGTGAAGTGAGAGTGACAAATTGTAAAGGGGATACAATTCTGATGGATATATATAATCAGAATAATAATAGATGAATAATTAATGCAATTTGAATGAGAAATTTTGAGAGTTTTTTCGTTCTTTCCAAACCCTCACTTGGAACGATCTTCATGGGGAAAAAAAGTTAGCATCAATTTCGGAAATTTGACTCCTGACTCTGACAATGTTCCTCCTTTTCCCTTCTTTTTTTTTCTTTTTTATTTGAGTTTCTTCGTAGTTGGCGCGCAAAGTCGCAAGCCCTCGTGCTTTCTATGTCGAAGTTCCAGTTGGGCTCGATAGGGTGGTTCTAGCGCAAGGCCGTATATCAGACGGAAAACGGTAGTATAGTGGCCCGGGACGAGGTTTAACTGCTCCCACTAGGGCAGCCAGTTACCACGGTCCGATGCCTACCCTCTCGACCTGTCCGTCCAGGAATAAAGATGGTCAGGGGCTGGCGGAACATCCACCGGGGTAATCCTCCTGGGGCCAAGGAAGGGTAGCGCGTGAACGAACTAGCGTTCACCTACACGATGACAGAAGGTTGGGACGGGAACTGTGCTCGAAATAGTCGCCTCACAAATACCCGATCATTTTCGGCAACGAGATTGCTCTTTAAACCCTCGTTGAAATTTCTGAACTAAATCAGGACATTTTTTACCTTGAGTCATCTTGCCTTGCTTCATTATTTAGTTACCAACAATATATATATTTGATGAATTTTAGAAAATATCCAAGGATTTCGAAGGATTAGTAATTATTTTTAGGTATTCTGAGAGATTCTCTAGGTTTCTAGGAATTTAAAGTGATTAGAAGAGATTTGAATAATATTTAGAAGATTTAGTTGAATTTTAAAAGTTCCTTGAGAAATTTTAAAGGATTTTAAGAAGCTTGTAAAAATTTAAAGGAATTTTGATTTTTTTAAGTGGTTTTAAGAGATTTTAATGTTCTGCATGGAATTTTAAACGATTTCATGAGATTTTTATGATTTTCTAAAGATTTTATAATTTATTTAACAAATTTTAGAAATTAGCCAAAGATATCGAAGGATTATAAATAATTTTCATGTATTCTCTGAAATTCTCTAAATTTCTCATGATTACAAGAGATTTTCAATAATTTTAAAGGATTTTAAGTAGTTTTTAGGAATTCTAAGAGATTTGTATAATAATTAAAAGATTTAATTGAATGCTAGTAGGACTTCATTAAATTTTAAGAGATTTTTAAGGAAGTTTAAGGAATTCAAAGAATTTTAAGGAATTTTAAAGTTTCCTGAGAAATTTAAAAGGATTTCACAAGATTTTTATGATTTTCTAAAGATTTTGTGGAATTTTGAAAAGCTTTCAAATATCATGAAGATTCTTTTACGTATTTTAAGAGATTTAAAAATTTTTCGTGGAATTGTTAAGGAATTAAAGAAACTTATAAGAATTTTAAGAAATTTTAACGAATTATAAATATTCTCGTGAAATTTAAAAAGATTTTAAAAAGCATGTAAGAATTTTAAGAAATTTTGATTTTTTAAAGTAATTTTAAGTATTTGAAATTATTTTGAGGAATTTTAAAACAATTATTGATGATTTAAGGATTTTCATGAAATATTAACATATTTGAAGGGATTTCGTCGAATTTTAAGAGATTTGCAAGTTTTCCTTGAATTTAAAAAATTTTTACGACTTTTAAGTTTTGTGAAGTGATTTTAAAAGATTTAAAGTGATATACGAAATTTTTGAAAAATTTCAATACTATTTAGTTTAATTTTAATAGGACTTCATGAAATTTTAGGAGATTTTTCAGGAAGTTTAGTGAATTCAAAGAATTTTAACGAATTTTAAAGGATTTGAACTAACTTGTATTTTAAGAAATTTTAATTTTTGTAAGTGATTTTAAGGGATTGAAATTTTAAAGAATCTTCATAAGATTTTTTATGATTTATAAAAGATTTTGTAAATTTTATGTAATTTCAAGAGGTTGTCAAGAATTTTAAAAAGCTTCTAAAAATTTTAAGAAATTTTGATATTTTTAAAATGATTTTAAGAAATTTAAATATTCCTCGTGAATCCCTTTAAATTCCTATAAACATCTTAAAATGTTTTAAAATTATTGAAAATCTCTTGAAATCATTAAAAACCCAAAGAATTTCAAAGAATGCCTGGAAATTCTTTGTAATCCGTCGAAATCCTTGGAAATTTCTTAAAATCTATTAAATAAACTATAAAATCTTTATATGCAATATGACAGAAATAACATAATTAATATAAATATCAATTTATATATTCCCCAACAATTCCCCTCGCATTAGTATAGTAAATAGTAAATAATAGTCAACAATGACTCGGAATTGTTGAACATCGACGAATGGTAGCAAGCAAAATCGTGATTGCTATATTTTTTTCCATCGTCTTTTTTCTGCGTTTGGGGATTGCAGATACCCGACCTCTCATGTCACAAATGCACTGCGTATTTCGACCTGATTCGTAGTAAGCATATGTACGCAAAGCGGGCTGTTTTCTCGAATACAAAGCACAAAGCAAACTAACCAGAGTGCTGATATTTGCAGAGAGAAGACCTCGGGCCTTCCATCCGTATTTTGCTCTGTCTCGTCACGATCGAATTGAAGGATTGACTTTTCCGAGTCTCATAACTGTAATGGATCACCTCTGATTGACTTGATCGAAATAACTCTTTGAATTTGACTTTAAATTAAATATTGATGGACCTTATATTTCTCTATTTTTTACGTATCAAATTTTAAGAGATTTTAAGGAATTTTAAAAGATTTTAAAGTTTTTTGAAGAATTTAAAGTATTTTAAAGGATTTTGAGGAATATTAACAAATTTGAAAGGGTTTCAATGAATTTTAAGAGAATTTTAAGTTGTTGTAAATTCGAGAGATTTTTACGAATTTTAAATGTTTGGAATTGATTTTAAATTTCAATAGTATTATTATTGAAAATTGATACGTATTTTTAATACTTTTTTTGTCAGGGAAATTAGTCTGAAAGTCAGAGAAAAGTCAAAGAAATGTCAGGGAAATTGAAAAATTGAATCTTGTGGCCACCCTGATTTGACTAAATCCATTTAAAATGGATTCGATCGTCTCTATTCCGATTTGAATATTTTCAAAGATCCCACAATTTTATATTCCGAATGAGAATGAGTAAAAATGAGCTTATAAATCTTAAGTGTCCATGGCCCAGATTTCCACTTAAGCTTTATCTAAAATGTGTCTAGGAGTTTAAAGTATAGAGTCTCGTTGCTCTCCGCCACATTGGTATTAAAAATTCATGCAAAGGTTAAACATGGCCTGGATTATGATGAAGCTTTTCATATGAAACTAAAGTAGTGTTCAGCTATACATCCTGATCGTTAAAAGTCTTCTTTGCGAGATTCGCTGGAAATTAGGAACTTAACCCAATTTTCCATAAATTAAAAATTCTCCTAAACTTTCTGTTAAAGATCGATTTTAAAGTGTACAGAGAGGACCAGAGATTTTTTTCTTTTTCAGTCTTATTTAAAAGTGATCGATGATCTTTCGACAGGGACAGACTCTGATAGGAAATTTCGAATCTACCTCACAGATAGCAGCAATCGCGTGATATATCGGTTAGTGATATTAAAAGCCAAAAAGGGTGTATGCATATTCAGAGCGCCGTGCTAACGTTTATCAGATTGGGCTGGTAAGCGTACCGGGAGGGAATCTTGACACGATGTAAACCTGTCAGAGGTTGATGGATCGTGCTTCTCGAAAGAGGTTACACGACCGTTGGTTCTCGATGTCGGTGGGTTAATTAGAATTTAATAAGGGGTTAAATTACCGTTTATTTGGCCACGCTTGTACACTTTGACTCAATCACTTTTGCAATACTAAAACTTACTAAATTTCTCAATAAAAATGCATTCAGAGCGCAAGTTTATATGCAGGGAAATTACATGTCAGGAAAGTCAGGGAATTGTTATGTTAAATCTATTATAATCAATAATTTTAAGATATTTATAGGAATTTAAAGGGATTACAAGAGATTTGTATAATATTTAAAAAATTTAGTGGGATTTTAAAGGACTACATGAAAGTTTAAGAGGATTTTAAGAAAGTTTAGGGAATTCAAGTAATTTGAAAGGATTTTAATGTTCCTCATGGTAATTTAATGGAATTTGTGAGATTTGTATGATTCAAAAGATTTTGTAGTATTTTATGAATTTCTCAAAATTCTTACAAGCCTTTAAATTTCTTAAAATCATTTAAAAAATATCAAGATTTCTTAAAATTTTTGGAAGCTTTTTATAATTCTTTAAAACCTCTTCAAATTCCATAAAAATCTACGAAATCTTTTATAAATCATAAAAAATCTTATGAAGATTCTTTGAAATTTCAATCCCTTAAAATCACATTAAAAGAATCAAGATCTCTTAAAATACAAGCTAGTTAAAATCCTTTAAAATTCTTTAAATTCCCTAAAATTCAACTAAATACTATTGAAATTGTTAAAAAAATTTGGTATATCACTTTAAATCTTTGAAATCACTTCACAATACTTAAAATTCGTAACAATTTAAAAAATTCAAGACATACATGGAAATCTCTTAAAATTCATTGAAATTTTTTGGAATTCCTAGAAAAATCTTAAAATTCGTCGAAATCCCTTCAAATTTGTTAATATTTCATGAAAATCCTCAAATCTTCAATAATTGTTTTAAAATTTCTGAAAAATAACTTAAAATCGTTTAAATTCCTCAAAAAAAAAATTCAAAATCTTTTAAAATTCTATCAAAATTTCTTACAATCCTTAAAATTATGGTATTTTATAGGATTTTAACTATTATAGAAAGAGAATTTTAAAGAATTTCAATAATTTTCCAATAATTTTAACAGATTTTGACGCATTTTAAGAGATATTTAAATTCCACATGTAATGTTGAAATATTTCAAGATATTTTTAAAAGATTTCGTAGAATTTTGAAGGGTTGTAGGAAATTTAATGATATTTTTAAGAATTGTAAAAGATTTCGAAGTTTTTTTAAGGAATTTAATGGATTTGAAATGATTTTGAGGATTTTTAAAACAATTAGTGAAGATTTGTGGGTTTTCATTAAATATTAATAAATTTGATGAAATTTCGTCGAATAGTAAGATGTTTCTAAGAATTTCAAGATGAATTTAATGAATTTTAACAGATTTCTAAGTTTATCTTAAATTTTTTAAATTTTGACGAATTTTAAGTATTCTACGCATATTATTCGAATTTTTCATACTTTTCTGTCAGGATTTGTCTGAGAATCAAGTAAATGTTAGAAAAATGAAAAAAATTGAATCTTGTGGCCACCCTGTTTTAGTAAATTAAAATCGGAAGTCCATATTCTCTTTTTACTGTCAAATTGAAAAAAGGTCATGAGTCAACATGAAATTTGATAGAGGAGGTCTTAAGAATTTTCCTCAGATTGAGTAAGACATCTTATCTTCGCGAAAACATATTTGTGAATTGAAAGGCATTTGAGCGATGGAGTGGAACCCATTATGGTAGAAATTTCGTGATTTGATGCCATCGTCCGAACAAAACAAGTTTGCAAAAAGAGCTCAAGCGAGTCCCAAGGGCTGAATCAGAACCGTTCTACATTTACGAGCGGCTCTTTTCAACGCGATTCGCCTTAATAGAGGTCGCGATACCTCGTCACATGGATTCTAATTCATGAAAAAAGAATAATACAACCCACGCTCCTGTGGCCTCTTGTTCTTTTTCGACACAACTCCCCAGCTTTGACTTTTCTTTTTGTCGCGATTCAACTTGTAGGGATCGCTCGAAAAAATATTTTCAAAAGGAGTCACATGTAAAATTACAGTTCAAATATCCTGCGTATCATTTTCCTATTTTCATGTCCTTTTTTCCTCCCTTTTTTGTCCCTATTGTGAAAAATTCTGGAATGCTGGCAGTGCAGATTCGACTTGTCTTGATATAGCCAGGCAGATGGAAGATCGAGATGAGGAAGAGTTGAAAAGACAGAAAATATTGTCAGACCCTTTAAGATGAAAATCTAGCATTCCGAGGAAGGCCAGAGTGGAAAATACTGAAATAATCTTTGCGAGCGCATCAACATTTGCTTGGCCCCTCTTTTGTCGACCTTTGGGCAAAATGCGCATAGATCGTTCTTCGTAGCCCCGGACGCTTCCAATTTATGCGTCTTCCCAATCTCGCACACTTTTTCAAGAGTTATATCTCGAATATATTAGAGACGAGAAAGCAAAGCCGACGTAGCGGATACCACCAAGTCCAAGAAAACGAGAGCACGGATATACACACAATACAAACGACCGGTACTTCGATAAATTTGAGCTTCTGATCCCATAAAAATGCATTGGATTCGAACTGGTGCAGAGGAGATGAAGAGGGGATTTTCAAGAAAATAAAGCTGGCAGCAGAAGCGCATAGGGAATTTCCAAGGTTATGCTTCCGTGGTTTTGTCTTAGTGATTCTCTTCCTTCCATCCTGTTGTGGGAGAAGCGGAAGTGCCCATACGAAGAGTGAGAAAAGGGGGACGCGGATCTGGCAAATGACTTCGAATGGGTCTAAACATGGATTCGAGATATCGTAAGTCTCTCGAACTCCGAGCAACCGGTGGATTTTTATTTCAATTCCTGAACCAATATATATTTGAAAATCTCTCTGCCATCTTCTATGTTGTCGCTACTTTACCAATTTGAATACACATTCACCATCTTCTCTCGAAATTCGATTTTTTTCGAATGAGCTTTGAAGATTTGCAAAGGCTGCAATTTCTATACCAGTAGAATATTCAATTTTCCAATCAGCCTTTATATGATGTTCAAAAACTTGAGCGATTGAAACAAACGGTATTGAAACATAGAATTGTATTTGTGTGTGTGTGTCTGACTCGTAATCCCCACGTTTGCTTGCGTCTCTCATTGACTGTGCAAATCGCGCTGGATATCGACTGAATTTAAAAGCTGGAATCGACATGTTCTACTGAAAATGCCCACCACAAATTAAAGTTTCCAATTTGACTTTTTCAAATTCAACTTACTCTCTGATCATTTTTTGGTTTTAGCAGATGAAATTAATTTTAATAAAACTAGGTGAAATTGTTTTTAAAAATCCGTTAGACTCCAATTGCGTCTGATATAGCATTGTAATTTCATCACGTATCGAGGTACCGACTCCAATTTTGGAAACAAGCTTTGTCATCGGTGATCAGTGTCGTGAACAGTTCCTCCCTCTCTGAGAGGGCAATCAGGTTGCTTGGTCATTACCTGAACCTCGACCTGAACACATTGTGCGTCAAGCCAGTGCTTGCTTCAATATTGCACTTGATGTGAATCAGTGAGAAACTTGTTTGGTCAGTGTCGATAACTCTACTGAACCATGTATTCGCCTAGAACAAGAGGCAAGGGACTTGGAAGACCATGAGTGTTCAAGAGAGGGAGAGAGGAAGGAGAGAGAGAAGAGGTTCTCGTAGCTGAGATTGAATAGCTAGCAATTCCAGAATGTTTGACCTCCGATCGCAATGCGTAAAGTTCTAGGATATTTGGTGTCCACTAGTTTCAGTGGATGAGGGGATTCATAGACTGGACAGCGGACAGTGGTTATAGCCAGAGGAGGACAAACACCATCCTCCGAATGTTCTTGTCTTAAATCATCTCGATGGCTTCTCTACGCCTCTGCCAAGCTGGTCCTTATAAGGGGCAAGAGAAGAGAAATATATTTCACCCTTCTCTTTCCTCGACTTCCACTTGCTTCCATGTGACGTACGGTTATACAGGATTAGAAGTAACCAACTTTGTTGTCTTGGGAACTATTCCAACTTACACTTTTGAACTAACATCAACTACATACTATTTCAGCAGACAATTTTCCGTGCTATGGACCGTATTTGCTATGCTCTAATTTATCACCTCTTCCTTCTAGTGTCTCACCAAAATTGATCGTTTTATCTTGGCTCAGATCGTTCCCGAAACTTGAAAACTTTTTGACGTATTGCTGATCCAGAGAGGGTGACCTAGAGATTCCTAAAACATTCATTCTTTCTGCTTTCTTTTTCTGGTAGGCTAATTAATGCAAGCTGTCGAATTAAAAAAATGCAGACATTATAACGTGGCGTCAGTTGGTCGATGACATGAAGTCACCATGTGGGGTAACCCAGATGCACTTGAGACCGCAAGTTCATCTCATAACCACGTGACTTCAACATAGGTAGTTGAGTGTGGTTTTGACAAGGTCGAGACAGGTCTTCAGCTTGCCTGACGCGAAACTCGATACCCCAAATTCCAAATACCGAACTTCCTCTTGTCATGTGCAGAGTGTAGACACTCACCTAAGTTCATTTCCCATAAACCTTTCCCCTTCCCCTGATCTTCTCAAATATTCGATATTCATTTCGCATTCTTTCCAGCGCCTGATTGTTTGAAGCGTTTGGAACGAAATGATCCCATTGAGAAACTTCCATCTTTTACCGATTTTCTTGAACGTCTTTATTCGAACTTAATGGCGAGTTTTGCTGTCTCTGTGTAACACCAGCTGTTGCGATTTCTATTGCGCTATTATCGCGGTGCAATCAACCCTATCTACACATGGTTGGGCGTTCATATTCACTCACACACCCTTCAACCCATCCCCTTATCGAGCATAATAATGGAAACTACGTCGTCGATTCTATTTTCGTTCCCAAGGGATCCTGGCAACCACCAACCAGTCGGGCACACGCATACGGACCGGTTCGGTCCTACAATAATGGTTATTTATTAGCGTTAAATCAAATGTGCTGGAGAAGCGCGTTCGGCCAATATATATGATAATGGTGATAATAATTCCGGAAAAGACCACTTTGCTCAAGTCGAAGTAGCCTCTTGTGGCAAATATCTCAGCATAGGTGGAAAAAGTTTGAAAGGGTTTGCTCTAAAGTTTCCAAAGGCAAATGTCTTCCCTTTCCAATCCAACCTTGTTTTTAAATCTAGTTGAGAAAAGAAATAGACCTAGAATCCGATGTAGACATTTCTAAAATTTGTTGTACCACATTTATCTCAAAGAGTTTGAATTGAGTGTAGAAATAGGATTTCGTATCGCTGCTCGGCTGGAAGTAAAACATAGATAAGGATGACAATCTGTCATATGCAGACTGCGCCTTCCGGACGAGAGACGCATTCGTTCTGTTCTAACGCTCAATGCGTGTAAATACAGAAGTGGATTAGCTGGCTAGCAGTGCATGGATACCGATGTTTCATTAGTCGACTGTTCATGCCTCTCGGGCTGTCAATCAAGTTCTCCGCATGTGCATGCCCTGAGTGCCTGCCGGCTAACTCGTTCCGCCGATCAGAATGTTCGAATCGGTCTGCCGGGATCGGTTCATAAGGGGATTACAATTATCCAATGTTTGATTTACCCTTCCACGTTCGCAATCTGCTTACCTAGATTACATATCGTACATAGTGTCTATTCCTCGGAGACCCCTGCCAAATGTTCGGTCAGTAGCTCGCCTTTCTCTCCAACATAAGAGGGAGTATGATCACAATCAAACATTGATCAAGTATATTCTCTCCTTAATGAAACCCAATTTGCTTGAAACCTAATTAATCCGCAAATTAATTTCAATGTCAAATAACCAAATTCCCTTCTATTCTATTCCAAACAGTAAATGCTACTATGTAAATGTTACTCTTCATGATGAAATTTCTAGGAAGAGTTACAGTCTGGAAATAATTAGCTGTTCTTGGAGCTAGTTCCTCATCTTTTCGTCGACGGGAAGAGCTCGGTAGGTGCAACGTGTGTGATTACGTTGGCAATTACTCCCACCAACTCCAACCGTAACTCCCACCACCTCAGTTGACTGTAGAAGGGTTGTAACTCGTTATTAGCAAGGCACTACGGCGGGGGAGGGATTACAGTCCCGAAGTAGATTCCTCGAGGATGATAAACGTGAGTCCGATCAGATCGTGAGCCGTGCCCATCTATTCCGACGCGGCCTTCCACGGAAGTGACGCCATCTTGATTTCTGATCTACCAGGTCGCCAGGATCAGCCAGTCTGAGGCGAATCCTTCCGGAATTATTGCTCTTGTGTCATATCTGCGATCTGAAACTGCTCTTTGATCATCTCCGAGAAACTTCTGCGTTCGACTTGACAGTTTCACCCTCATCTGCACAATTATTAATGATTGCACAAATGCTTCAAGCGATATCACATAAATCTTCCAAGCTTGCGTTTCACTCAAGGCAGTCTTATTTTTCTGATTATCTAGTGTTTCTGGTATTAGCTTAATGGTGTTTTAACTGAATTTATCTAAAAAGCTGTGTATTGCAAAAGAGCCAGCAAAAATGTGCATCTACTTTTGTCCTGATAATACTAGAGCAGGATCAGCATCATCAATAGTAGTATACACGAGAAGAGAAGCCGAAGCATACGCGTGGAACGAAAAGATAACGCAATTTATTTTAAGCTTTTCTCATCCTCCATGGTCTCGAATCCAGCCGGACGAGAATACTTTTTGCCACTTTTTTTTCATTCCCGTAGCTCGACGAGAATTATTATGCGTTCGCGTTACACGGCCCGCGGGACTTCATTACGGGCGATAAAATCTCGAGGACTTCACTCCTCTCTGTTTGGAAAAGTCCCCTTGACAGACCAGTTGCTTTTAGAGAGTTCTCGGCCATTTTTCTCTCTTACCAGAAATGAGTTAAAAACTGTTTTTCTAATTTTCCCTTTGTTCATTTTTTTTTTTTTTTTTTTTGGAAACAGGGGAAAAGCTTCCTTCCTTCCTACAACCTGTTGTACAGCGATGAGCATAAAGAACTTTCTAACGAGCTTTCTCGTGCAATTTGGATTCTACCTTTAATACGCTAGCACATCATATCCTCTTCATTTTTCTTACACAAATAAATCTAATTTGCTGAATTGAGAAACGATCAAGGGGTACAAGAAATAGTGGACTCTATTCTTGCATGAAGACATGTATCAACTAGATTAGGATAACTATGTAGGGAAATCCACGGTATTCGCTTGGCTCTTCCCAGATAGCGATGGTCATAAATCTACGATAAAATTTCCATGCTTTTCTCCCTCGTTGGCCAGACGGAAACGCACTTGGTGAACTCAGCGCGACACAAGTCAAAACTCCAGCGATCCTCCAACAATGGTGATCTCAGTCTATGGCCTTGACAAAGTACGGGTTGATCATGTTCTCCAGAGCGTCAATAATATTCTTGTTTCCAGCTCGTTTGAGTATGTAACAATGTAACAAACATCCGTCGACCCACAAGTGGAATGGAGGACCAGAATTGAGGAATATTTTTTCAGGGTGGCTACATGTTGGGGGAGTCAGGAAATGTCAAAAGGAAAAAAAAAGTTTATCAGGGAAGTCAGGGAAATTCGAGTAGTTCCAAGAATTTTAAGAAATTTTAATTTTTTAGAGTAATTTTAAGGAATTTTAATGTTCCTCATGGAATTTTAATGGATTTCACGAGATTTTTATGATTTTTAAAGGTTTTGTGGACTTTTAGGGAATATCAAGAGATTTTCAAGAATTTTAAGAGATCTTTATGTATTTTAAGGAATTTTAAAGTTCCTTTAGAAATTTTAATGTGATTTTAAGAGATTTTAATGTTCCGCATGGAATTTCAAAGGATTTCACGAGATTTTTATGATTTTCTAAAGATTTTGTGCAATTTTAAAGTTCTTCGTGGAATTTAAAAATATTTCAAGAGATTCTGAAAATGTTTTATGGAATTTTGAAGGATTACAGGAAATTTTCAGAAATATTTGGGAATTTTAAAATATTTTGAAGTTTTCCGTGGAATTTAAAGTATTTCCAATGCTTTTGAGGAATTTAAAAAAGATTAGTGAAAATTGGAGGAATTGCATGAAATATTAACTTTGAAGGGATTAAGTTTCAAAAGATTTAAAGTGATATTATACGAAATTTTTGAAAAACTTCAATAGTATTATTATTGAAAATTTGTGTTCATCTTTAAGTCTTTTCTTTTAGGGAAATTTTTCTGAAAGTCAGGGAAATGTCAGGGAAGTTAAAAAATTGATCTTGCAGCCACCCTCTTTTTATAAAATTATATACTTTAGTGTTGTATCATAGTTTAGTGTTCTAAATTGTCTAATAATTTTAAAATAACGAGTCGGAAGCTAAAATGGAGCAAATCACCGGGTTTGTTGTATCGTTACGTCACTCTCGTTTCATTAATCAACTCTCAATCGCTCTCAAGAATTCGATTATTGGATATTTTAATCAAGATAATAGGCTCACGGCCCCGTGATGCGTTTAAGCTAATAAGCAACACCTTTCCTACGTAGAACTCCTTTCCAGCCTTCTCTTAAATTACACGCTATTATGTAGACGAGAATAGATCTTTATCTCGGTAATACTTCCCTCAAAAGCATTTCTGCACTATTAAATCATTTCACTCGAGAAGACGATAATGAAGGATTAAAAAATTTTAAAAAGACATATTATTTTTACCTAACTATTTCAGAGACTCATAAAAATTCTAGAAATGTATTTTTAGATGTACCAAAAGTTTTAAACGGCAAAAAATGAACGAAATATTTTTCCAGTATTATTTTAAATTAAACATTATATTTTAACTAAAGATAGCCATAGACATTATAAATGTCTTCCATATTCTTCCATACAAATAAATTAATGCTTTAAAACTTTTTATAGTTTAAAATACAATCAATACAAAAATGCGTTCATTTGAACGTTCAGAACTTAAACCACACACCCAGAAAAAAAGTTTGTTTGAATCAAATAAACGTATATTTGCCTCAGAGCCAAATAAAAAATATCTTTCAATTAAATAAAATTTATTTGATTCAACGATATTTTTTCTGTGATTTTTTTGATTCAAAGAAATTTTCTTTTTAATTCAAAGAAAAAATATCTTTGAATCAAATAAATTTTATTTAATTCAAAGATATTTTTTATTTGGCTCTGAGGCAAATATACGTTTATTTGATTCAAACAAACTTTTTTTCTGGGTGCATATTTTCAGTCCTTATCAAGATTGAAGTTTGGTGAAAGATTTGATACATGTGACGACAGGTACAACGGCTTTTTAACACGTAGGAAATTTGCTATGGTTCGTCCGTCAAATGCCTCAGGCTAGCTGTTAATTCGACACACTTTTTACGACATGTTACCCATGTTACTGAGAATAAAGAGGTAACCTTCTCGTTAAGGTTCTGATGTCTGCAATTATATTTAAACTAGGAAAGTGATTAAGAGAGTTTTAACCAAGAGAATTTGAATTGAAAGTGATTGAAAAATTTAAAAAAATTGAAAAATAATTATGTTCCAAGAACGTGATGGATCGATTGCGGATTTGATATTAAACTCGCATTGGTGCGTGAGGGAAGTGAGTTCCTGTTGATTTACATGGCAACCACTCGTACCTCGTGTCCCTCGAATTCACAGAACTTTTTTCATTTAAAGAAGTTTCGAGCAGGTTAAAATGCGATCGACGACTTTTTCGTCTCGTCTCTCGACCCCCCAAGGTTTCTGCTTCTTTCTCTTTCGAAGGGAGATCCCTGGTAATTGCGTTCACCAATACAAACCGAAATTTTCAATGATACAAAACTTATCGAGCTGCATAAATATATGAGGAGAATTTATTCCTCGTGGTTTCTTAAAGGGCCTTTTTTATAGCGATTCAGGAATTATGTTCTGGAAATTAGAAGAATAATTATTAAACTGAAGTTTTCAATATTTACGTCAAAGAGAAGTTATTTTTTTGTAAGAAGGTCGAGATTTAAAATCTGATTGCTCTAAAGTGTTTTATTTGATGTCAAAAGACGCACAAAACAGTTTCAACCCCTTACTGCACTAGAATTATCAAATCATGCCCAAATCATCCTCTAACTACAAAAAAAATCATAGCAATTCCCCTAACTTCGAGACTAAAAGTTTTATTCCTTTAAATAGTTCCATTTAATGTCCAAAGAAGCTTGAAATAGTTTCATCCATCTAACCCCCTAAGTTCACCCTAAAAATCAACCCCTAAACACAAGAAATGTTTATTTCATTAAAAAATAAGAAAGTTATGTTAAATTATAATTTTCAACAAAAAATTTTCGACTATAAGTTCTGAAATAATTAAACCTATACATTTGTTGCATTTAATTGAAATTTACGAATTTATTATTATTTATAATTTTGAAAAATTAATTTCTCTACTAGAAGTTCCTAAATAATCAAAATTCAAATCTACCAAAATAGTACAAAGAGGTGAAAAGGAGGAAGAATTTTGTACAATATTAAAAATGATTATTTGCCTTAAATATTGTTAAATAAAAAAAAAACATATTTATTACTTAATGCTTCCTCTATGAAGAAACAAATTATGTTTGCAAGAAGCATAGTGCTTTGAGTCTCGTCCTTTCTACAAAGGTCCCGTTTTTACAAAGGTCTCGTCCTTTTTTATAAAAAAGTAACTGTTCGTTGACGTAAACGTTGAAAATTTCAGTTTCATAACTAGAAGAATAATTGCCGAACCAGAAGACTAATTAGCGGGTATTTGTGGTAAAAAGTATTGAATAACTTATATTAATTTTCCCATCGTCTTATGTAAATTTTCCGATATTATCGAGGTTCTAAACCTGATATCAGTTGGTGTGAGGGACAAGATAAAGGAAAATCAACAGTGGATCGAATCTCTGCGGTTATTGTTCATCGAGTACTTAGCCCGACGGCGTGCGGATTTGAGAAGAGTGTATAGTCGTGTCGAGAGAGGATCAGTAACCGATAGAGAGTTTGAAACATGTCCGTTCTACCGAGATAACCAGGGGGTGGTTTTGGGGAGGATGGATACTAGATGCACCCGTATCCAGGTTGACCCTATCCTAACTCTTCGTAACTATTCTGAGAGCGCTGGAAACATACAGTAGGACCTTCCCACGGCTATCTCCCTAATCTAAAAAAGATATCACCTCGTTGTCGGGTAACTTTGGTTACTTGAGAGCGTTGATGTGGCCTCGGGTCCTTTTCATCTCGCACTGACCATTGCGGTTCACTGAACTTTCAGTTACTCGTCAGCTTCGGAATTCACTTCCTTTCACGTTAAAGCACTTTTTCTATTTTAATTCCATTCTCCCTGCTTTTTCTGAAAACGTCATTTGTTACGTTAATCAACCAACTGCCACTCATTTATTCTTGTGTGGAAACTGCTTTCATTGCTGCTTTTATACTACAAAAAAGGCGGCGAAATATTTAGGTTTTTTTAACGCTGTCAAGGATACTTTTTCCACTCTCAAGCAGATTAAAATTTAAATTGTCGATAATTTTATCTGCATTCACTCAAATGAATAGAGAGCGTAGACTAAAAAGTTATTTAATGATATTTATAATTCCACGAAAAACTTTTAAATAATCCTTAAAATATGTAAAAAAACGATTATGATTTTTGAAAACTTTTCAAAATTCCACAAAATCTTTAGTAAATCATAAAAATCTCGTGAAATCCATTACGATTTCTCCAAGATTGTATTTTTTAAATTCTACGAGGAATTTAAAAATCTTTTTAAATGCACAAAAATTTATTTAAATTATTGGAAACCTATTGAAATCCCCATAGAATTCGCTACAATTTTTTGAAATCCCTAAAAACATCCTTACATATCTTAAAATTTCTCTATACTCTATACAATACTTAAAATTTAATGAAATCTTTAACAATTATTTACAAAATTCTTTACAAATCATAAAAATCTCGTGATATTCTCTAAAATTCCCTAAAATGCATTAAAATCTCTAAAAAAAACTCTTGAAATAAAAAATCTAACAAAATCTTTTAAAATTCAAAAATGACTTAAAATTTTTTTAAATTGTATGAGGAATATTAAAATTCTTTAAAATGATTTTTAAAATGTAATTACTTACAATTTTTACAAGCTTCTTAAAATCTTTTAGAATTCCACGAAAAACTTTAAAATCCCTTAAAATGCATAAAGATTTCTTAAAATTCTTGAAAACCTCTTGAAATTCCATAAAATTCTACAAAATCTTTTAGAAATCATAAAAATTTTATGAAATCCTTTTACATTCCATGAGGAAAATTTTAATTCTTCAAAATAACTTTAAAATAATTAAAATTTCTTTAAATTTTTAAATGTATTATAAAAATCCTTTTAAATTCCACGGGAATATTTATAATTCCTTAAAATCTGTTAAAATTCTTTGAATTCTCTAAACTTTCTTAATAATCTCTTAAATTTTCATGAAGTCCTATTAAAATTTAACTAAATCTTTTAAATAATGTACAAATCTCTTGTAATCCATTAAAATTCCTAGAAACCTATTATAAGTTTTTTATAAATTATTGAAAATCTCTTTGAATCATTAGAAACCCAGAGTCTGAAAGAATTTTTGTTTTCCCTGACAACTACTCACATTTCCCTGACTTCCCTCTCTCTAAATCTGAATTAGTAAAAAGTGACTAATGAAGTAGTATGGATTCGTTTACTAATACACTTTAGTAAGCATTTTTACTTTCAATTAGTTAAAAACTATTAATTCACAGTAAAATAGTACTAAAGTGTATTAGTAAACGATTCGGCACTATTTCATTAGTAACTCTTTACTAATTCTGATTTAGAGCTGACATGTGGCGGAACACGATTTTTTTTTTATTTTCTCGAAATGCTGAACAAATGTTTATAAATATTAAATGTAAATAGAATAGAATTATTTTTGATTTAGTACTAATTGGAATTTTTAAAAAGAAAAAAAATCTGCTTTATTTTAAAACTCTGTAAAGTATAACTATACTTTCATTTATTTTAAATCTGTATTTTTGTGCGATAACCCATGCGAAATGTGAAAATCTACCTGTTTCTGAACGTTCCAAATTCTGCTACCAAGTGGTGTATCGCAGTACAGCCACTGATTCAATGCCAGTGTTGCCAATCCTCAAATGGCGAAATTTCCCGCGAAAAATTTAAATTTTACATTTTTTCACTCGTTATTTCGAGTTAAATAATTTTTGAAGACCTTCCTCAATGCGTTTACAATTATTTACTGAAGTATAAGATGAAGAGCGCGTAGATGGGTAAAATGGAGTGTCTACGGTCATACTGGTGGAGCCTGACACTGATCTGCTTAACATATGAAAGAAAGCCACCCTTTCCAAATAGACTCGTTCCACTCTAGACTAACAGAGCGCGAACAATGCTATATTTTATACGGTATCAGAAGGGGCTGACATCGAATGAAAGGGGTTCGTATTACAGAATAGTGTCTCCTTCTATCCCCTCCCCCACCCACCTCTCTTTTGCGTATCTACCCTCGAACAAGAGACTTGCGTTCTTATCTATATTCATTCACGTATTGAACGGAGCTACTCAAAAGTCGTTTCTGTAATATCTAATATATTACAGACTATGCTCCTCCGCTTCAGAATTTTATTATTCCGCTTATAGTTTTTTTTTTCAATCGAAATCATTAAATTTTCGATATCATTTAAAAATATCCTTCCTATATGTTATAAGTGAATTTTATTTTAGAATTGAGACGATAATTTATAATTGAAAGTAGACAGTTGAATATTTAAAAAACCGTCGCCGTGCTCATTAATTTTCGAAATATCTGAATTTTTCTTGCTTCTATTATATTCTATAATATTTCTTGCTTCTCATAATAAAGCAATGTATCTAAAAAGCAGTCTCATTAATCGAAATGTCAAAAGTAGACTTGGACTCTGCAACAGTTCTTAAAATATGCTTTCTATCAAAAGAAAATTACATAAGTTTGACGCAGACTCTCTTGAATATTAAAAAAGCCTTCATTCTTCTGAATTTACTATTTTCGGACTCCTCAGCCCTCAGATTTTGTTTGCTGGTCAGCTTTTTATCGATTCGTTGAATGCCACTTTATTTATGGCGTGTCCGTTGCCGTTGCCGGGAAATTTTTAGGGCGAGTGAGATTCATTTAGTTGATAGGCTTAGACCCTACGCTACTTTGGCGAGGAAAAGATATAGTATGGGATTCTTATGGGGCGGTCTGAATTTCTCGTAAGAAAGTTCTTCGACTCGAAAAGGACTGATACAATCATCTAGCCAGGGTTGTTAGTAGAATGAGATAACGTTTAACGTCGCTACGACCGGAAGTCATCCATTTGAATTTCGGGGTTTCAAGGGACAACAGGAATCGCAATTTTATTCATTACCACTTCATTAAGCAACTCAAGGTTTTAGAAAAACACCTTAATAAAATAATCTTGATATGAGAACAGTTAGCACTGGCAAAATTCAGTGCTGAATACGAGGCTGCATATCAATGTCAATATTTAGCAGCTGGAAAATATCATCTCACTGGATGTTTCCTTTTCATATTTTCAATTAATTTTTTTCTTCAAGCAAGCTATAAAGTCGAGGCGGAAAGGAGCACATGAAAATTTTTCTGCAAACACACATGCTGTGCATTCTTCAGGAAGTATATTATGCATGGTACATATACTCAAGGACATGTACTAAAAATTTTGATCGTTCAAATGAACATTATAAATGTCTTCCATATTCTTCCATAAAAAGTTGTTAATGCAAATGAAGTAATGTTTTAAGACTTTTTATGGTTTAAAATACAATCAATACGTCGCTTATACATAAATCTCAACTGCAGTGAAGGAAATTCGGGGCAGTTATGTATGCTGGCTGAAGGAATTAAAATAATAATATCGTATTAAAGGATATTGGACACGGCCGAGGTGGTACCCTCGTAATCTTCAACGGCCATATGTCGGAGTGTGGCTGGAACGAAGCCAGGCGAATTTAAAAAATGATGCTGCTTTTCTAATCTGCTCGCATTGGTTATGGGGGGATTTATTCAATTGCGACGAGAGATTGTACCCCATTTCGAATCAGAACCCTCAACGAATAACTGCAGTTGGTTTATGACGATAAGGTCACAGTGTAAACAGACGTCAGAAGCCGTAGCACAAGCAGTAAGCACGTTTCAAGAGTCTTTATGATCTATAAAATTGAAAAATGAATAACAAAAAACGTGAATATTTTTTCATTCTCTATACTAGATTTGTGGAAATAAATAAAAAAAGATCTCCGCAGTGACTTTATAAGGCAATATTTTGCAGAATTTCATACGATTCATTGGCCTAGATCTTGTGCCTGAACTCAAGTGAAAAGATGCACTTTTGATGCATAGAATGAGTTTATAGAAATGTAGGTCATGAAAAATGTCTAGAGCTCTTCTGAGAAAAGTCTGTTGATCCGCACTGCACTCGAATTCAATAGATTCTTCGACACTCGTATTGTAAAACCACAAAATGCGCTTCGCTTCGTATTGGTATTGATATTATGGGTACTGGGAAGATGGATGCAGGTAATTAAACTGAAGTGTCATCGAACTAGCGCAATGAAAAAAAAAATAATCAATAACAAATATGCAAACTCTTCAAGAATTTTAGAAATCGGATAAAGTGACATATATATATATATATATTTCTTGTGAAAATGAGGCACTTGGTAAATGTACCAAAAGTTTTGAACGTTCAAAAAAACGAAATATTTTTTCTATATTATTATAAATTAAACGTTATATTTCAACTAAAGATAATCATAGACATTATAAATGTTTTCCATATTCTTTCATAAAAAATTAATGTTAATGCTAATGAATTAATGTTTTAGAACTGTTTATAGTTTGAAATACAATCAATACAAAAATTCGTTCATTTGAACGAATTAGAAGGACTTTTCATTCATTAAAGGAATTTAAGAAACTTGTAAAAATTGTAAGTAATTTTGACAAGTTTAAAAATGATTTTAAGGAATTTTAATAGTCCCAATAGAATTTTAAAAATATTCAAGTCATTTTTGATTTTGAAAAGATTTTGAGAGATTTTTTTTTATTTTAAGAGTTTTTTTTAGAGATTTTAATGCACTTTAGAGAATTTTAAAGAATTTCACCAGATTTTTATGACTTGTAAAAAATTTTGTAAAATAATTGTCAAGGATTTCATGGAATTTTGAAGGTTGTATAGAAGAATTTTAAGATATTTAAAGATTTTTTTAGGAATTTCAAAAGATTTCAGCGAATTTTAAGGGATTTCAATAGGTTTACAATGATTTTAAGAAATTTTCGTGTATTTTAAGAGATTTAAAAATTTCTAGTGGAATTTTGAAATATTTCTAGATATTTTATAAAGATTTCGTGGAATTTTGAAGGACTGTAGGAAATTAAAAAAAATGTTTGAAGTGTTTCTTAGAATTTAAAGTATTTCAAAGGATTTTGAGGAATTAAAAAAAATTAGTGCAAATTGAAGGGATCTTATGAAATATTAACATATTTGAAGGGACTTTGTGGAATATTAATAATTTTGAATATTTACAATTTTGAAGATTTAAAAATTCAAGATTCTCTCTAGGTTTCTAATGATTTCAAGAGATTTTCAATGATTTAAAAAATTTTTAATTGGTTTCTAGGAATTTTAATGGATTACAAGAGATTTGTTCAATATTATTTAAAAGATTTAGTCGAATTTTAAAAGGACTTCATGAAATTTTAAGAGATTTTTAAGGAAGTTTTGTTTATGTATCTTAAAAGACTTAAAATTTTTTCGTGGAATTATAAAGGAATAAAAAAAATTTGTACGAATTTTGACAGCTTTTAGAGAATTATAAATATTCTCGTGGAATTTAAAAGGATTTTATAAAACATGCAAGAATTTTAAGAAATTTTAATTGTTTTGAAGTTATTTTGAAGAATTAAAATTTTCCTCATTGAATGTAAAAGGATTTCATAAAATATTTATGATTTATCACATATTTTGTAGAAATTTAAGGAATTTCAAGAGATTTTCAAAAATTTTCAGAAATCTTTACTCATTTTAAGTGATTTTAAAGTTTTTCATGGAATTGTAAAGAATTTTAAGAAGCTTGTAAAAATTGTAAGTAATTTTGACATTTTAAAAATGATTTTAAGGAATTTTAATAGTCCTCATAGAATTTTAAGGAATTTCAATAGGTTTCCAATAATTTAAAGAAATTTTTGTGTATTTGAAGAGATTTAAAAATTTATATTGGAATTTAAAATTATTTCACGAGATTTTGAAAATTTTTATGGAATTTTTAAGGATTACAGGAAATTTTATGCGATTTTTAGATGTTTTAATAAATTTTGAAGTTTTTCTTAGAATTTAAAGTATTTCAAAGGATTTTGAGGAATTTTAAGAAGATTCGTGAATATTGAAGGGATGTCGTGGAATTTTAAGATGTTTCTAGGAATTTCAAAAAATTTTAATGAATTTTAAGAGATCTTTTCAAAAGTTGTTATAAATTCGAGAGATTTTTACGATTTTTAAATGTTGTGAAGTGAATTTAAATTGCAAAAGATTTAAAGTTATTTTATACAAAAATTTTCAAAAATTCCAATAGTATTATTATTGAAAATATATGCCTTTTTAATACTTTTCTGTTAGAGAAATTTTTCTGAAAGTCAGGGAAAAGTCAGGGAAATTGAAAAATAGAATCTCGTGACCTATATCACTTAGTTTAATCGTTAATTTAATTTTCTGGTACATTGAATGATCTTTTGTCATTTCCACTATAGTAGTTTTCACGTTCTTGAAGAGATTAACCGGAGCTTTTGAATTGAACTAAAAAGAATGTAAATATGTAAGTATTTGACAGGAAAAGCTTTGAAAAGTAAGTGAGCTTTCATAGGGATTATGAGATGCAGAGATGTTACGGTAAATTTATTGTAAGGGAAATAATAAAATTTAACCGAGCGAGTCGACGCTTCGGCGAGTACGCGTTTTTGTGTGTTAATCGATCGTGAGCATCAGCATTAATCCTCTTTCTGTCTGTTTTCAGAGCATGTACGAGAATTCAGCTGCGGGATGCTGTACTACAGAACTCTTTACCTGGACAGCAAAAGGGATGTTCTCTACGTCGGAGCAATGTGAGTAACATTATTACTTTTCATACCGAGCGAGTAAGGGAGTAAAGTAACAAGCGCGCACGTAAAAACAGTGCTACTGGAAGAAAAATATTTATGGAATACCGTGTCAAGTTTCCTTGCCGAGTCAGGTTAATTTTTAATTCCGAGTCTCGCCTTTCCAGCTCTCTTTCGTTTTTAAAACTTTTTCAATTAGAATTTACCTACATGTACCTTTTTCCAGTATTATTTCAGTTTACAATTTTTTCTAAAAAAAAAATCTATCTCTCTATAATTGCAATAGAAAAGTATGTAAATAAGAATTGACTGGAAAATTCGTTCGTCAAATTACCATCGTAAACTTTTCCGATAAATCTCGTGTCTCCGCACGTCGCGACGCCCACTTCCGCTCAAAACGTGGGATGAATACAAAACAACTGCTACAGGTTTTCGTTCGAGCTCATGTAAGCCAAGTGCGGTACAATATCATTTTATCTGATACAAGATTAAGACAAGAATCTTTCAATTTTTCTACCTTCTTTTCTTTTAAGGGAATCTGTTTTAGAAAAGCAGGAACCCAACAAAAGATTTAAAAAGTCAACAAAGTTTGATATTTTTTTTCTAAAGGTCTGGTGTTCATTTCAGAATCCAAGTCATTGCCATGTCCTGTTAAGATCATTAGTGGGGGACTATTATTCCATGGGTCGTAGGTCCTCAAGGAACTTCCTTTGTAAAGACCCCCTTAATTTCGTAAATACCAACAAAATGCTACAGAGCTTTGATAATAGAGAGAGCCGAGGGCTGCTGTTCTGAATGGACGTGAGTTTACAAACGAGGGAACCTGATAAGCGAGGAAAAAAACGTGGAAAGATATCCTTCGTTGAGATGGTCGACTGCACGGGTTCGTGAGATCAGCCGGTGGATTACATAGATCCTTGAATAAAGGCCCTTTGAGTAAATCAAAATTTCACCCGACACATGCGCCACCGCCTTTTAGGATGAGGCTACGTATTTCAAATCGGTCAGCCGGAAGTAATGATTCGCATTGATGAACGAGTCGGGATGCCTGCCAAGATTGCGGGACTTTCTTCTTTTTCCCATATATAAATTACCAAAAAACTACTACTCAATAAACTCACTACTTCCAAGTTTTTATCCAAAGGAGTAATTTACTTGATTCAATTATGAGACAGATGTTTCTTCAGATGATAAAATTTATTGTTCAGAAACATTAGAGTAGGACCTGCATGAATGATGAGAAGTCAGAGCTCTACTGGATTCTGCAGGTGATTCTCTAGGATTTTACACCATTATGGTGTAATAATCCCGGATCGTGATATAAAAAGTGTAATAAACTAAAAATGAGGTGTAACTTCTTTAAGGTCTTAAACTAATTTTCTTTTTTATAACGAGAGTGGAAATGTAAGAGTCGAAGAAGGCGCAGTAACGATAAATTGCATTTTCCCAAGAAGGCAGGTACTTCAATTTTAACGTTTCCGGCTTCTGGCTCGGTTCCACGTGCTTACGCGGACTCGTCTCGTGGATAGGTACATATCTACTACCAGCGTATATATCGAATTCCAATAAGAATTTGCAGAAAGAGGAGCACAGCTGATAGACGTTTCTTTCGAATGATTTGTAACGATTAAGATTCCTTCTCTTCTCATGTCAGCTCCATTGCACGAATTCCCATTAAATTTCCACTCTACCGTAAACCTAATTCTGAGTTTAGTGCAGCTGATATTGCCCCTAGGTAGCAAATTTCAACTTTAAGGATGCGCACCGAGTCTATAAGGATACTTACAAAATCCTTGGAATTTATTACCTCCTTCGAAATACGAAACGATTTTTATTCCGGAATATAAAGTTCTTCCAAATGATCGAGTTTTTGAAATAGTGTTTCTGGAAACAAAATTGTAATAATTTCCGATTACTTAAATTTACAAACATTCAGGGTGGCCACATGTCAGGGAAGTCTTAGGGAAAATAAAAATCGACGTTTATATTAACTATGTTATTTTTGTGGTATTAAATATTAAATATAACTTTTATAATTTATTTAACAAATTTTAGAAAGTATCCAATGATTTCGAAGTATTCTCTATTTCCAGGTATTCTCTCAGATTCTCTATAGGTTTCTAATGATTTCAAGACATTTTCAATAATTTTAAAGGATTTTAATAGATTTTTAGGAATTGTAAGTGATTATAAGAGATTTGTATAATATTGAAAAGATTTAGTTGAATTTTAAAAGGAATTCATGAAATTTTAAGAGATTTTTAAGGAAGTTTAGGAAATTCAAAGAATTTTAAGGAATTTTAGGGAATTTTGAAAAGTTTTCAAATATTATAAAGGTTTGTTTTTTACGTTTTTTAAAGGATTTACAAGTTTTTCGTGAAATTTAAAAGGATTTTCAAAAGCGTGTAAAAATTTTAAGTAATTTTGATACACTTTAGGGAATTTATAAAAAATTTCACGAGATTTTTATGATTTGTAATCGATTTTATAAAGTAATTGTAAAGGATTTCAAGTAATTTTAAATATTGTAGTGGAATCTTAAGATATTTAAAGATGTTTTTAGGAATTTCAAAACATTTCAGCGAATTTTAAGGGATTTCAATAGGTTTCCAATGATTTTAAGAAATTTTCTTGTATTTTAAGAGATTTTAAAATTCCTAGTGGAATTTTGAAATATTTCCAGATACTAAAAAGCTTGTAAAAAGTAAAAGTAATTTAGACATTTTAAAAATGATTTTAGAGAATTTTAATAGTCCTCATAGAATTAAAAAAAATTTCAAGTGATTTTTGATTTTTAAAAGATTTTGGGAGATATTTTATTTCGTGGAATTTTAAGATGTTTCTAGGAATTTCAAGAAATTTCAGTGAATTTTAAGAGATCTTTTCAAAATTTGTTATAAATTTGAGAGCTTTTTACGAATATTAAATGTTGTGAAGTGATTTTAAATTTCAAAAGATTTAAACTGATATTATACGAAATTTTTTAAAAATGTCAATAGTATTGTAATTGAAAATTTGTACGCATTTGTAATACTTTTCTGTCAGAGAAATTTGTCTGAAACTGATTTATAACAGATACTTTTATTAAATAGATTGATGATGATGAATAATCGAGATGCTTATGATAGTAATATAATTTTCCATATTTCCGTTTACAAAATATTTGTTTCGCCTATCTTTGAATTCATCATAAAAATTTCCAATTTCAAATCTGGCCCGCAGGATAACTTGGTTTCTCGCTTCTAAATTGAAATCGATGCTCGTTTTCCGTTGAGTTACTTGTATTTCGTTTTTTCGCCTTTCTCCTTTAAATTGGTTTCCCAGCTCGGTGTTCTTTGGCGCGCTGTGACGGCACATGCGGCTGCATCTCGAAAGTTTCTCCAACCCTTAGTATAGCTATAGTAAGAAAGTTCGGTTTGAATTCCAAGTCGGATTTGTTTTTCGTCACTGGTATTTACTTTTTTACGGTGCTGTTAGCCAGGATGAATGGTGGGTGCTCGCATTCGCGCTGCGCATTCCGTTTGACTGCGCACTCTATTGAAAGCCATGATGAATGGTTATTGGAATAAAGTTATGCGGCAAACCGATGACGCTAATGTTTCGTAACATTTGAAAACCTGGGTAAACTCGATTTACGTTCACGCCACAATACCTTACACCATCCCTATGATCTGATGATACCCCCTCCCCCTCTCCTACCGTTATTGCAAATCTCTTTGGTATCGCGCTATCTTCAACGTTCAATAGATCGATCGTTTTTCCTGATCCTATCTTGCTAGGATATCTTTACAGCTGTGCTCAATTAAAAGTATGAAGAGCTTCTTTCACATTCAAAAGATAAGGGCAAAATCGGACAAAACAAGAGCATCGATTTTAATTTAGAACCAGGAAAACAAGTTACAGTTTATGTTCAAAATTGATTTTTTTTATGACTTCAAGTTTGGGATATAAAAATATTTTCAGAATTGAAACAACAGATAAAGAAAAAAAAATATACGGTGAAAAATGTGTATAAAAGAAATATTTGCTTTTAATTTAACTTTTTTTCATATCAAAGACAAGGGACTGTTCCTCGCGAATGTTTTGAAAAATTCAATCATATTCCTGTATTGAGAAAAATTAAAAACCGCAATTATTGGCAAATTTTCGTCGCGTGGTATCATCTATATAAATTGAAAAAAGTTTTTCCCTCTCCAAGGCCTTTCCCCGCGCACGCCACTCTGTCTGATAATATTGGAAGCGTTCAATTAGCGTACCTTGATTGCGAGTGAACCGCAACGTAGCCGCGGATCAACAAAACTACAATTAACCCGGTACCGTATTTTTAATTAACGATGCACGATATCGATACGAATAGTTATCGTCTGAATGTCGAGCAAAAGACGTAGTCTGGAAATTTATATGAAGGCTTGAAGTTTTGATGATCTTATTAGCGAAGAATGAAATCGATGTAATGTTCACTCAGACACAAGAGAATGTTCTTAAATTGATCCATTTTAATTCCTCGAATTCTATATTAATTTGATTTAAATTTGATTAATTTTATTTGATTTAAATTGATTAAAATAAAGTTAATTATGAAATTTCTAGTAGATTTATAAAAGTATCTGATATAAAAATGAGATTAAGTACCTCTTTTTAGCCAGTTTTATAGAAAATTATATGAAATTAACTTTTCCGAACATCGTAGAGAAACTAAAAATAAAAGTATGAGCATAAAGATGAAAATAAAACTCCAGTGACCTGAAAATTGGATGTTTGCTTCCAGCAAAGTTTGTCGTTTGTTACACGCAGAGTCCTGTTGATACTTTTTGTAAACAAGAAAATTCCGTGCTCCCATTTTCCAAAAATATCATGAGAACTGACAATATAACGAACGTCGAAATATATTTTATTTATGTTCTTTTGACTTTGTATTGACTACTTCATAAATTTCTCATTTTTATTATACATTGGAAAACGAAATTAGTTTACGAATACGAAATATTGATTGTCTTTTACTAGCATTCTGGCTATCATATATTAATTTTATCGTCCCAATTATACTTTTTCTTTTTTATAATTTTCGAAACACTGAAATGCTATAACAATATTTCAACGATAGGAATCCATCGAAAATATGATAGCTTCTCTATTACATTGTTCAAGGTTCCTACAAGTTACTTTATTAAATGAAAATAAATTCGAAATGATTCTTTGTTTGTTCACCATCTTCACTTTTGTAATGAGAGCCAATTAAATATAACTTGATTGAAAATACAGGAAGATGTAAATTCTGGTGATTCCGTGTCTCGGAAATGGTTAGCGCGATGAGTGGACTCGCGTGGAGCGCGAGCACGCTACCAACCGAGCCGTATCCCTTCTCCCCAATCACTCTAAGTGCAAATTTGATGCTTTCTACCTATAATATAATACATATTACAGCATATATTTTATCTTTAGTGTAATCCTCAAGGCTATGGAGAATCTCAAAACTTAAAAGTGATTACGAATCTCTATCTTTGGTATTATCTGTTCTTTGGGTGAAAGAAGGGTCTCAAGTGAGAAAGCGAAATCGTCTCTTTCCACTCTTCAAGACTCTCCACTAGCACGATATCTCCATTAGTATAAGCTTCATGCTCTATCCAGAACCAAGAGATCCTAGCGCATCGCTTTTCTCTGGCTCATATAAATTCTGTGCCGTTCTTCAAACATTTGCCGCCTTAAGAAACGCTGTGAGGCACCAACTGCTGCGGTAGTATGTAATCATATATAACCGATGAGAGATAAGGGCGAGGCCAGTCAGAGAGTAATGTGCTCGTGTGTACGCGCGGAATGAGAATTCACCTTGGCCTTCTTTGTATTTGTCTGCTTATCCTAACTTTTAATCCCACTTGAATAAAGCTTAATTTATATCATTCTTTTTCAGGGACAAGGTCTTCAGACTCAACCTGAGTAATATCAGCCACTCCAACTGTGAGGTGAGTAATATTGTAATTTATTAAGTATTTCCCAACTTTATAATCAGCAGTTGCTTCATTATTTTTGACACTTCCTTAGATATACTTTTCTATCTTTCTTATATATGTATATACTTTGTGCATTGAGTATTCTCTTAGCAGCTCTGGTTAAAATTTATGTGGGAAGTTTTAAACCACAATTTCCAACATTGCTGAAATCTGTTGCAAATCACAGCGCGACTTTTAATGAAGTCGAGGAATCGCGAGAATCGAAATCCCTGAAAGGCAAAGTATCGTAAACTTTCGAAAATTTCAGTTACTTTAGACTCAATGCGAGAAAGTCGATGCAGTGCAAAGTCAGCTAATCTTACCTTTCGCTTCTTCTCCTTTCCTACTTGTTTCTAAAGAAGCCTTTTCGTTTCCTTGTGATGAAGAATTTCCCGCATTCAAAGCTTTCAAGTCTTAAATATAAAGAGTCTTAAGAAAACAGTTATTCAAATTAAACTTCATATTTTGCGAAATGTTAATTACACCAACTTCTTGCAGAAAATTACCAAACGAAGAGGTTCTTAATTAAAGAATATGCATTCACCCTCATATCTCGATTCTCAACTTATAAAAAGTCGTTCGTTCAATTTTATTCAGATCGACTGACCTTATTTGCCGAATTGACTGATCTCCCTATCCAGACTACAACAACTCTCGGCAAAAAGGTTGGCCTCGATCTATCAGTTGATTCTGTTAGCTGAACCCGCCAATCCATTAGTTACAGTATTCACCTTCGATTTGTAACTCTTTCAAGAGAAATAAATTCAGTGTTGCTAACAAAGGGAAATTCTGGGTGCATGAGCAAGTGCAAATGGGGTCTGGGAATGTTTCGGGATCAGGATATTTATCGCCGATGCGTTAACGAGGAAAGTTTCGATGTAACACTTGACCCGCATGAATGCGATTGCGGATTATGTCACCTTCTCCCCAACCCCCAATGAAATTCTAGATAGTAGGAGACAATTACTTTGCTCGGCTGTTGGATCATAAATCCAAAAACGGCTTGGGAATCCCCTATAAAACTGTCAATCACTGGAGCGGGCCCTTCGGTGTCGCGACAGCTGACACGTCTCTGCCTCTAAGCGATCTATTGTCAGTCAACGTATTCGAGCCCCATCCCTGATTTCCACCCCCTAGTCCCTAGTCCCTCTGCTTTTTTTTTTTCTTTTTTCATTCTTTCTTTTTTTTATCACATCGAGTCTCGTACCTTTTTCACGCGTTCATCTACCCCTTTTTCGTCCACCTCTCGCTTTTCGTATGTTCTTTTTTCCAATGTGGCCCTGCTTGCAACTCGTTAGATTTTTCGCACGCACAAACCGTGCTTTGTAGGCACGCGGTTGCCGCTTCGCAGAGATACGCGACTCGTTTTTCCAATGTGACGCTCATTCAATTGTAGAAATTGAGTTGAAATTGCTTCGCTATCCGTAGCAATTGGTAGATTGACAGAGACGGAAAATTGCTTTTTAACCCTCTCAACCAATCCATAGCATTTTCTGGATTATGTATAAATATATACATAGTACCGTTCAAAATTGTAAGAACACTTTCGAAAATCCGATTTGAAACATACCACGTCGACTCGATATCGACGAAATGTCGTTTGAGAAAGGCAACGTAATTTAGGCTTTGGACGAATTTTTATTGCTACACTTTTTCTAGTTTTTTGTTGAAATGCTTTTTTCTGGCATGTCTTATATATAATGTACATTTTTAATAAATAATCTCTCAAAATTATCAATTATTTATGATTTGTCCGGGATGGAATTAGAGATTTTCTGAAGTGACATAAAGCTCATAATTAACATGGAATATCGACTTTTTTTTATAAATAATTCATTCTACTTAACAATTAATGTCGCACATAATTTTTTAATACATTATCTGATTTTTGTCCAAGCCATAAATTGTCGCAATTAGCCCTATTTAAAATAGGGTTCTAACGAAGTCCTGGTCGGCATTTCTATTTTCGATAAAAATATTTTTATATTATTTATTGGATACTATAATAGGGCATTGAAAATTTTTCATGAAAATTATTATTAAACTACATTTTATGATTATATTATTTTCATAATTTTTAATAACTAGAGATTTAAAGGGATTTTCAAAAATTATATGAGTTTTTAATAATTAAAGGAAATTTCAAGAGTTTTAACAAATAAAGAATACTAAAGCATTTTTTTATTGCCGAATTACTTAAATATTTTGAAACTTTTTAAAATGTTTTTTTCAATGCTTTAAAATTCTTTAAAATCACTTGAAATCTTTAGAAAATCTTTGGCATATTTTAATAAATCTGAAATTTCTTGCAAATTCTTAAATTTTTTCATGTTCTTTTAGAATTCTGTGACATTTTTACTGAACTTCGTTAAAAATCCCTTAAAATATTTACAAATATTTTTAAATAATTGAAATTCCTGAAAGTATGATCAGTTTTTTCTCGAAATTCCTTAAAAACTTTTTAAACATGCTTTAAAATAACTTCAAATTCATTTATATCGCTTTAAATTCTTCTGAAATCCTTTAGAAAATCTTGATATCTTTTAAATCTTGGAAAATATCTTAGAATCATTTTAAATTTCCTAGAATTGTTTGAAATTTTTGGAAACCCTTTTAAATCCCTTAAGATCAATTGAAATCTCTTCAAATTCCTTAATATCTCTTAAAAGTCCTTTAGGATATCTTACAATTTTTAAAATTTTGTGAAATGTTCTGAAAATCCTTACATTCTTTGGAAATCCTTTTAAGTTCCCTAGAATCACTTAAAATTTCTTGAAATGTAAGTGAAATTAAACTTAAATTCCTCAAAATCACTTGAAATATTTTTAAAATCTTATTAAATTCTTTAATATTATTTAAAATCCCTTTAAATACTTGAAAAAAATGTAAGTACTCTAAATTCTTGTAACTCCCGTGAGCTATTTTAAAATTAAAAAAATTGTTTTAAATCATTTATTGTTTCTGCATAATTAATATCTCTTTTCTATAATAGAACTTTTTTTGGAAAACTAAATATAGTTTAATAATCATATATTGTAAATAATGAATCCCCAGAATAGTTTTTGGGGCATTGACCAGTTTTTCCTAGGTTTTGTATTTACTAGGATATTTTTGGGGAAAACTGACATGGCCCTGGCCAGTCTTCCTTAATTCAGGAAAACTGACCAAGACCCTGTCAGAACTCCATCAAAATTTCTGCACAGGTTGACACCGTAATCCCTCAACAAAAACTTGAATAATTTACAAATATATTTTCTGTAAGAAGAATAATATTTTACAATAATTTATTTCAAAACTATTTCACAATAATTGACCCTAAAACATTTGTTTTCGTAAATATAATAAAATGATAAAGAATGATAACATATGATAATATGTGATAATAATAATATTAACATATGATCATATGTTTATCAAATGTTTAGAATTTAAATTTAAACTTTTTTTTCTTATATTTTCCACACGTGGTGGATTTTAATCTAAGGATACAATAAAATCTATGACCTAGTTGTTTTGGGACAGGAAGCATGGAACGACACAGTCGTTGCAGGGAACTAAGAAAGAAAAACGAAGATATTGTCCACAGTCGTTCCTCCATCGATCGATCGGGACAAACGAAAAAGCTCTATACTTTCTTCCATAGTTGTTCGTGCTTTACGTGTATCATGATAGTACCTCTACGATTTTCCGCCTCATATTTCTCACATGGTTCCTGTATAAGCGATAAGACTCGTGAAATGACAATAGTCCGAAGTTGTACTACATTATGTATTTAGATAGCCAAACTACTTAAATTGAAAAATTATACGATATTTTAGATAATAGATTCAAATTGTAAAATAAACACCCCATGTAGAAATTTCGCTTTAATTTCACGGCTATATCTAAAATCCAGGGTTGTCCGATTAGGAGAAAAAAAATTTAAAACTATTATTAAAAAGCGAATTAATCCTATCAAACTGTTTGATTTAATTGAATAACTGAACTCCGTATTAAAATCCACTGGAACATATAATTATGATACAAACTGATCCATTTGACCGAAAATGTGCAAACTAAACTTCTGAATTTTTATTATTACTCGTGGTTCACGAATAATTTCTGCGTGAGTTCCAGTTCTCGTTTCATATGTAAATGCATTCGTTACTTCCGCCTCAGGTTTGCTTCCAATAATTAATTATTATGTTAAATTGACAATTCATGAAGTGTTAAATTGACGATTCATGCAGTGTTAAATAAATAGTTAAAAATCGGAAAGTACATATGTTTTCTATGAATATTGAACACTCAATGATGTAAAACTCTAGATTCAAGAATCCTTTAATTACAATCAATAATTTGAGAAAATCGTGAATCTTTTATCTCAATCTCATTCCGCAAGATCGGTCTGCAGACTGCATGCAGTGGCATGGAAGCGGTTAAAGTGAAATCCCATTGCAGCGACGTTGCCACCACAGGGTTCGATTCCATGGAGAATTACCGTCAACTGGAATGGGGTTTCGAGTTTACTTTGGGCGATTGAGGGAAGGAGTTCGACCGCAAAACGTTAACGAAATCGAAATAAACTGAATGGTAAACATTTCAAAAATGTGCTCGAAGGTTTTAAGAATATTGGTTAAAGAATTAGTTTAGACCCTTTGACATTTCTTTCCCTTAAATGCTTTTCAAAAACCCTTTTAATCAATTCTCTGCAACTCCAACCAATTTCTGAAATTTTATCTTTAATCCAAGATAAAGAATTTAGTTTTTATAGTTTATCCCGAGTTTTCTACTGTCTGAATTTATCCGATCTGTTAAATTTGAAAGCATCCGATTTTCAATGAAGGAAGTATTTATTCCAATACGCGTAAAAGGAAAAGCATGGGGGTTGACCATAAAAGTCTCTCTCGACTGAGTAAAGAGAAAATGGACGACAACAACGAGAAAAGACTGGTAAAGAGTATTGAAGGGAATATTTGGCGGGAAAAATATAAGAAGGCGAAGTGGAGTCGCACGATCCAATTTTACAGTTTGCATATATACATAGCGATAGCAAGTGTAACTCAAAGGTATTAAGTTACGTGCACACATGTGTGCTGCAGCACTCTTGTTTACAAGATCACATCGACAGAAAAGCGCATCCTATAACACAATATCGATTCAGTGACTTAGAGACACTGTCCTCTCATTTTACGACTTACTGAATTCCTCCTCGTTCTTTTCAGCGGGACAAAAGAATATCATATGATAATCCCACATGAGACACCCATGAAATATTTTATTCTCTCCAAGGATTGCCATGAACAAGTCAAATGACACATACATAAACATCTGCCACAAAGTATATTTTTTCAAAGAAGTTGGTAAATTAAATTTTTCCTGAAACAATGTGATTTAAGTTCTGAACGTTCTAAATTTTTGTATTGAGTGTATTTTAAACTATAAACAGTGTTCAAATATTGATTCATTTGCAGTAACATTAATTTTTTATGCAAGACATTATAAATATTTTAGAACTGTTTATAGTTTAAAATACAATGAATACAAAAATTCGTTCATTTGAACGTTCAGAACTTAAACCACATGAATAAGGTGAAGCTCGAAACGGCGTTAGATATATAGACTAAAAAGTAAGAGTATGAAGGTGGCTCCGCGGTAAATGTATGTTTAATACCATCATTTTTGGAAGCAACAGGGCGGTCGGTTTATATTTCAGGGGTAGGCAGGATTGTTTAGTGCCTTCCTCTACTTCATCGAGCATGTTGTACATACTTGGGAGTATGAAAGCAGTACACAGTTTCATGTTTGTGCTTCATCTTCGGCAGTCGTATACCTCATCCAAGGTTTTACAGCCGTGTAAATCCTACAACGTTCTTTAATACTTTAGAGGTAGCAGGTAAACGTAAAACCGCCGTATACTTCGACGAACATCGTTCGTCCCCGCCGGCCAATTCGCCAGCAAGGATGGACGATGCTGTCGAACCTCACCCTACAATTCTCCTGCCAGTGATCCTAGAGCTTTATTGGACCGTGTCTTGTTTATCGATTTCGATTCCATGTCCTACGTGATTCGATCTTTGCCTCGTTCTACTTATCCAAGTTTGCCCTCTCCAACATTTCATCTCTGCCAGTGCTTAGTATATTCTTAATGAATCATCCCCTGGAGGAAAAAACCACTTCTGATCCTTGAAAGGTTAGCCATCACTTACCAATAATCTAATTTATTGATTCGATTATATCAATTCGGTCAACTTATTCTTCTGAAATAGGGATTATTGATATTACTTAACCCTGCTGGAAGTGAAGAGATAGAGAGAGAAGGGGATAGAACTTTTCTATCTGTTCCAAGTATACATTTTGCATTCCCAAAACCTTATCCCTCTTTATCCACTATTGTATCCCCAAGTCTGGTGATATCTATCTATTTATATCTGTCTATCCCTGTGTCTGGTAACATCTATCTCTTCCTATCCCTTAGTCTATCTCTATTTCTGGTAATCTCTTTCTATATCTTAGTCTATTTATTTTCAAGAAAATTTTATTCCTTTCTATTCCTAATTCTATCTCCCTTGCTGGACCCACACTAGGTGTGGTACACCCAGCGATTTGATTTGAATGCGTGCCTTTTCTAAAAATTTTCATTTGGTTTTTTGTAAATTAATTTGTTGCTGTTAAATAAAATAAGCAATAAATATTTTTTTCGTCTTCCAAACTAAATCTCCTGTCGATTAAAAAAAATTCACTCAAATTGATTAATTTAAGTAGGAAATAGAAGCTTCCAAAGTGTTGCTGGGTGAAAATACCCTTGTGTGGACTTTACGTAACTTTCTGAAAGCGTGGGTCCAGAGGGTTAATCTTTATATTCTAAACATACATAACAATTTTATATTACAACTACAATGTATTTTATTTATTCATTTAAAAATAAGTTGGAAGAATATATATGGCTGCTAAGGTCACGCCTCCAATATATGTATATGCTCTCAATTAATTACAAATAACTACTCTTTTAAAACGAAATAATTGAACGGAAATAAGACAAACAAGAATAAATTTGAATAGAAAAGAGTTAAATTAAAACAGAGAAGAAAAGATTCAAGATAAGTTTAGAAATAAGCTGGGATTGAAATCAAAGGATTAAAAAAAAGCAGTAAATTTCGATTAACATGGAAATAGAATAAATGAAGATAGGGGAGAGATTGAAAGAGAAAGAAAAGTGGGATTAAAAGAGATTGAAGCGAAGTTTCATTGTGAAGAAAATAGAAAGGTATAGATTTGCATTGAAATGGAGATAGAGAAGGATAGACAGAGATAGAATGAGATAGAGAAGTGGGGATTGAAAGAGATAGGAGTGAACGGTGATTGACAGAGATAGAAAGAGATAGACGGGGATGGAAGATATATAGAAAGAGAAAAAAAAGTGGGGATTGAGTGAGATAGCCGTTGATGTGGATCGAGATGGAGATAGAAAGAGATAAGCAGAGATAGAAAGAGATAAAGAGGGATAGACAAGAGGGGATTCAAAGCGATAAAAAGGAATAGAGAACTGAAGGTTAAAAAGAGATAAAAGCGAAGTAAGAGTTTCAAAAAGATAGAAAGTCATGGACAGGTATATACAGACATAGAAATAAATAGAAAAGTGGGTATTGAAAGAGATAGGAGAGAACGGCGATTGACAAGGGGATAGAAAAGAGATGGGTGTGGATTGAAATGAAGATAGAAAGGGATAGAGAACTGAAGATTAAAAGAGATAAAATCGAATTGAGACTGACAAGAAGATAGGAACAGATAGACGGATATGAACAAAAGATAGAGAGAGCTAAAGAAGTGGAAATTGAAAGAGATAGTCGTTGATATGGTTTGAGATGGGGTTAAAAAGTGATAGGTGGAGATAGACAAGAAATAGAAAGATATAGGCAAAGAGATATAAGCAGAGAGATAGAAAGGGATATCTCTTTACTTCCAGCAGGGTACAGTTGTTGTAAAAGGAGGGATGGAATAAAGTGACTGAAAATAGCAGTTTGAAAAAAAATAACTTGGAAAAAGGATTTTGCAAAGACTGAAAAAAAAAGGAGAGGGTAAAAAGGGATTGAAAAAGGGGTTTCAAAACGACCTTGTTGCAACAAGGTCGTTTTTTCTCATGAGAAAATTGTCTTGATTTCGTCTTAAGTTGGATAAGAGTCTCGTTTTAATGGAAAGCTTAAAAAGTCGAGTGCCAAGTATTCCTTAAAAATTTCAAATAAATTAATGGTCCTGAACTAACCAAGTGTCATTTCCATCCAACTTCCGATTCACAGATTTCACATTCAACGAAATTAGTCGCAGAGTGTTCTGCTTTTGCATCCCTTTAGGCGTCGAATCATTTTATGCTTCGCATCTCTTTGCATGCATACCACGTATGTAGACTACTACTACATTCCGAGCGCCGCAAGGATTAATAACGATATAGTATACTACCGGCTGGATATAGCCACGTTGCATTAAACTCATACTGTGATACGCTCAGCAGTAGTTATATTAAAAACTTTCCATTTCTTATATTATTATCGTTCCCGTTTCCATATTACATTTAGTTCAGTGTATTGTACACTAAAAAAAAGTTCAAAAGTAAATATTTACGTATATTTGACTAAAAATGCTTGAAAATGCAGAATATGTAATTAATTATTCTAATGTAAGCGTTTTTAGATTTGGTCAATATTTGACCAGAGTTTCGTGTTTAATTTTCAAGAATTTTTTACTTCTTCTCTTCAAATAAAGTACTCGACAGCAAATTTATTCTACTCTAAAATAATTTTTTTTTCTTCTAGTTTTACAGAATTATCTCAAGTTTCTATTTTCGAGAAGTTGGGAAATTTACATTGAAAATTAGAGAACAATTTATTTTGAGATCTGAATCTCTAAAAGGACAGCATAACACGAGAGGTATTTGTCAAGCGCGGCGTGTATTCAGGAACCTTTCTGTTGGCTGTGTTTACGAATAAAGGGACAAGCATGACCCTTGACTATTTCTAGGTAGATTGTTGTAGACATCATTTCATTGAACCGCACACTGCCATTAACTTTACTGTCATGTGGCGATGTTTCCGTGGCATGCAAACACTTTAGGTTCCATTACCATCCTCAGCCTACAGACTATTAAACAGAAATATTTCCTCTCCAAACCACCGACCAAATTTTCCGGGAATTTCACTACGTAATAATATTATATTTCGTTTATATCAGGGATTAGAGATCATACTCCGAAATTGCTTGGTTTTAATTAAAAAATATGCCTTCATTAAACATATATTTTACTGCTCTTTCAATGCGATGAAAGAGTCAAATTTTCCGAGTTAAAGAAATGGAATTTCTCTCAAAGTTACAGTCATGTTATATTTTATAGTCTAAATCTGACTCAAAGTAAAAAGTTTTACTCTAAGTGTCAAAAGTTATTTCCTGTAGGAAAATAACCAGGCTAGCAGTAAAAAAGAGTCATCAAGTTCTTTCATTTTATAATTCTCTTAAATTCGGACTGCTGAGGAAAGTCGAGACTTCAGGGAAAAGACAATTTCGCTGTACATTTATACAAAGGATAAATTTATCTCTTCTTTTACACCAAATAGTTTGTCGTTCTTCGCAATTCAATTGAGGATGTTGGAGCAAATTGAAAGCAGAAGAAAACCACCTTCAGTACATTGGACAACTTCTTTATTGTTACCACGCGCAAACGTGCCTGGAATTTGTCATATGAGTTTCTGGAAGTACCTCCATCATCTCTCAATTTTTTTTAGATGGGGAAAAAATTATTCCCAAGAGAAGAGAGTATCATTTCATATTACAAATGTAATTGTTATCAATCAACTGAAATGATAGTCTCCATTTACTAAGATTTAAATAAAAATTAAATTGAATTAAATTGGGAAGCTGGGAATGAAAAGTTAATCCAGTGATTTCCGTTAACATTGGTTGTATACCGTTGATTGACAGGGGTGGCATCGACCTCGTCGAGGAACGTCGACCTGTAGCCGAAATAGGATTCGGCACGGCAGTGCATAAGGAGTAAATCACAGAAATGGAAATCCGTGATATCGGATTGAAATCAATATTGAATGCAGATTGAATCCCTTGCTTCGTTCGCGAAGAAATATACATCCGAAACCGAGTCAAGTGACACGTTCTGTTAGAGGCAAGAAAACATCAACAAATCATAAGAGATAACGACAGATTTCCCCTGTTATTGTGTCAAATCAGCAAAAACATCAGGAGAGAAATGTCACCTTTCAAATGAACCCAATAATCCTGAAATATATATCTTCAATCACTGCATGATCTAAAAATTGAATAGGTCCCATTGATTTAGAAGAACTTGAAAAACGTTGATATTTTGATTTTTTGATATTATCATCTTCATCTTCTGCAGACTCTCAGATTTCTATTGTGATCTTCTTTAAATAAACCTGAGTTGATGTTAAATTTGTTGAATGCGTGCGCGGAAATACGGAGAGACATCCTCGCGAATCCCAGGGTGGTTGGCCGAATGCCAACACGTGTTAGAGCCACGGAACACGCCAACTCGCACGTGGCCATTCTGCCCCTAACGTCTCTCTACACCACGTGTTACTATTTTATGAGATAAAAAGGGCCGCGGCTGTCCTTCGGTGGCAGACCGTAAATTTTTCAGCATCCATGCCCGTTGCCTCACAAGCTTTCGGTAGGTTAGGGGGTGTTGGTACCCCTGGGAAAAACCCACAGTTTTCCAACTTTAATATTTTATCAGAGTAAATTGTATGACTCACTTCACTTTCTCCTTATCGTATAAAAATTGTTTCGTTTTATAAATTTCGAAGATTCTCGTTTTGTTGGAGTTTAGAAAATCTCTAATATCAAAATTGCAGAGGAGACGTTCTCGAAATTATTATTGACAGTAGACTTCCGATTATGTAACGAGGGAATTATCAGAAACAGGATAGTTTCACGCAACAGAAACTCCTAGTAAAACCTGGTGATAGCATTGTATTAGACTAGAAACTGTCTTGGAATGGAAGGAACAGAACCACGGAAGACGAAGCATCACTACTTTGAATCGGAAAAGCTCGAGTCGTAGTGCAAACAACGAAATTGTAAACCAAGGATCCGGGTAGTACTGTGAGGATGCTTAACAACCTTGGTAATTGGAGACTACGAAACGGTGCTATTATCAGAACAAGTAACTGTCAACGGCCCTCCTTGGAGCATGTCGACTCCTCTTGGGAACTTCCCTCTTTCTCTCGCTTATCTTGCTTGTCTTTGCTGCCTCTCTTTTGTCGAAACTTTACAGTTTAACTTTTTAATTACCGTCCTGACTCGTGTTTATCGTCACATTAGTTTCTCCACCCTTTCAGCCCTTCCTTTCTAGGTTCTGCTTTGCATTCAACTTTCCTAATACTTGCCGCGTGTCTGGAACTACTACTTCGTTGACTTGCTAACGAGACTAGAGTTATTAACCGCAGGTGCGTTATTCGCACTCCCTACACCAGCTCCTGCTTATTACAGAGTCAGTTAGGACTTCAGAATGTTTCTTTAAGTGGCAGACTTATTGATAGTTTTTGCGCAGAGCTAATTCAGCGTGAAATTGTTTCTCAATCTTCATGTACTGTAAGGAGTGGGAGTATTTTAGAAAAAGATGTGAAGAGAGGTGACAATATGACGTAAAGTGACGTATAATTAAAGATTAATGGAAAGGGAAGAAGGAATAGGTTGCGAGCAAGAGACACGTTTTGTCTTAACGCTTTTTAATTGGTGTGAGAAAGTAGGTGTTCAGTGGACAAAAAGAGATTGACATCCTAAGGACGTACATCTCAATCCAATTGATATCCAAAAGACGACTCATGTCTTAAAGACGTCTTTAGGACATCAGTTGGACTGGCATGGGTGTCGTAAGGATGTCTTTAGGACGTCCTCAGGATGAAAATGTCTTTTTGCCCACTGGGTGTTTGATGATCTATGATTTGTGCAACAACAAACCGATTAACAGAGGAGGCAAGAACTGGATATCTAATTCAACATTTCTTGCTCATCCTTGAAGATTGAAAACTGGAAACAAACAATAAGGAAGTGGAAAGAGCATTTGGAAATGGGGTTTGGAAAAAACGGGTTGGAAAAAGGATCCAAATAGATATTTGAGAGGAAGATGAGAAGAAGGGGTTGGAACAGGAGGATGGAAAAAAGGGTGCTTTGAAATATGATTAATCTGAAAGACTATAATGTTATTTCGTTTCGAAACGGGGAAAATGTTTCAATGTTTAGATTATGATTTACATATCTGCACGAAAGCAGATGCGTCCTTCATTATTTGTCTTGTGCTTTTGCAGAAGCAAAATCTGGTCATAGATGTGAAGGTACAGAAGCAGGCAAGAAAGGCAGCCTGATTACGTCGTTGCTTCCATGTGTAATCACTACTTCTCCAGTGCATGCTTCACTTGCTGAAAGTTCGCTTTATATACTCTCTTCACTCTCGTCATCGTTGTCTGCACTATTCAAACCTGAGCTCGTGTTGAGACTTTCGACGTCCTGGGCGCTTGATTAAGCTTCGGGTGAGAGGTGATAATGTCGCAGAGAAATAAACCGGTCGCGGTGGTTGCAGTTGCGTCAAACATTCCAAAATTCCTGGATCTCGTTTTTCTCTTTAATCACTTGTCGACGACTCGCATACACTAGAGGCTGCAAGCACACACTGATAAAACGAGTCTCACCTCATCGACTCGAAATTCTCAGAGTATGCTCGCATTCAGACTGCAAATGAGACGTCTCTCGTCAAAGAGAGATTCTGATGATCATAAAGTAGCGTAAGTTTCTTATTCCTGGAGGGGTAGTAATTACTTTTACCCGAATAAATACTTGATGAATCTTTAGGGTATACCTTGAATTTACCTTTCAGTGAAATTGATAATTGGTGATTGAATTGAAAATATTTTAGTCCTCTAAATAAAGAAGATGTTTGAAGAGGAACTTGAGCTGTTTGGATAAAGAGTACTTTATAGGCTCTCTTGGAGTTGAGTTTCCGCAGTCGATTATTATATAGAATATGAAGTGGGCTCTAGAAAACGAGACGAGGTGACGAGAGCGGTCAAAGAAAGAACTAGAGTTACAAGAGGGTGTAGATCTCTGTGCTAGTTTCTAGTATACACTCGACCTATATGATAAGCATCCCTCTCTACTTTACATGGCCGTATACCTCGTCGAACTTAATTATTACTGCGGAAGATAAAACGAAACAAGGTGAGCCACGACCTAGTTCTCATTGATGTGTAATCCAAATGATCATCTACAAGAAAAAAATCTCAATTCGTACGAATTTCAATGGAAAGCCTTCCATGCAATCTCTTTCTTTTAATTTCCTATTCAAAATCAAATGATTGGATGTGTTTGAATTCAATGTTGTTTAATTAAAAGCATTTCAATCCTCACTCTAATGGATTGAATCCGCTCTTGATTTCTTGGAACAATATACTTTATACAGCTGGAAATCTTCATTCTGACACTGTCAAAGCGACACGCGAACTTAGGTGATCGTTAAGACAGGTGTGTGCATTAGACGATTGGTCGTGTAAACGAACTACTTCCGTAGTTGGAACTGTCTAACATGCACAGTTACACGACACTCGACTACTTGAGTGTTCAGACAACTGTTACTTCGTTTGTGTGCGGAAGTGAATACTGCGATTTTCAACATACTCTGCACGAAATACGTCTGTCTCAAGTGTCTGCATGAGTTGACCTTATTTCTCCTGGATTGTGGAGCTTTTTTTCTTTTTTCTTTTTAAGGAAGAATGGTCGTCGGTCTTTCCACACACGCGACGAGTACCTTTAGTTTTTGCACTCGCGAAACATCTAGTGCACTCTTAACACTTATCCTAGGTGAGGCGAGAATTGCTAGAAGGGTATTAAAAACGAGAACAAGACGCAGACTTCTCCATACCCCTAAAACACTTGAAAATTCTCCTAAATTGCAAATCAGATCTCAGCCTGATTAGAAAACTTCAAGCAGAGTCTTGATTTTACTGTATCACCTACTTGATATTTCTTGAATTTAACTTGTATGTTTTTTCGACTGCAAATAAATAATAATCTATTCTTTTTTTTTTTGTTATAGAGGGATGCTCTCAACCTTGAACCGAGCAATGTTGCGAATTGTGTTTCCAAGGGCAAATCAGAGGTGAGTTCACATTTTCTTTCTTTAATAACAGAAAATTAAAAAGAATAATTTCATTATCTGAATAAGAATGTATAAATTCTTTAATTTATAAACAATTTTTTTGTTTTTTCAGCACTTCGATTGTCGAAATCACATACGAGTGATACAGCCAATGGGAGAGGGCAATCGCCTCTATGTCTGTGGAACGAACGCTCATTCGCCAAAAGATTGGGTTATTTACGTAAGTTTTCACTATTATATTCTAGTATGTTTTAAATCCGACCACTTTAAATTAAATCAGACCTTACAAAAGAAAGCCACTGTATAGGGATGCTTGAAAAAAAAACAAATTTGCGATTTACAAATTTAGTATCCGCTCACCTTCGATGTGGAGTATGTAAGCAAGGATTACCTACCGAAACGAACGCACTGTGCGTTCAAGTGCCCGTGTAATGACACCAAAGAATATACGAGTTCGGTGATGTTTGAAGTTACGAGTCCCAAGTGCGCTGTAGAGATTGGCTAACGACTGTCTCTTACAGGCTCGTTGCTTCTAAAAAGAACGAGTAACATGTTAAAGAACTTTAATTTCTTTAAAGGTAGCATTTTACACCCGGCATAAAAAAAGAATAATAAAAAAGTGGTTGGTTTAAACTTATCCGTAATTAAGAATCAGAATCTTAAAAATGCTTCTATATGGATGTAAAACATTGACGATAAAATTCTGATTTCAAATTCATTTTTATTTTCCAGAGCAATCTGACCCATTTGCCTAGGAACGAGTATGTACCAGGTGTGGGAACAGCAATCGCGAAGTGTCCTTACGACCCAGCTGACAACTCTACTGCCGTATGGGTCGAAAAGGGCAATCCCGGAGATTTGCCAGCTCTCTATTCGGGTACCAATGCCGAGTTCACCAAGGCTGATACCGTCATTTTTCGAACGGATCTCTATAATCTAACGACTGGACGAAAGGTCTTCAATTTCAAGAGGACACTGAAGTACGACTCTAAATGGCTTGACAGTGAGTAGATTTTTTTATTATTATTAACGTTTATAGAGTAATGGTCGATTTGATACTGTAAAATAGCCATGTTGTAAAATTGTTCTTACAGTAGTCGAAATGGTTCCTTTTATCACCTAACAGAGTAGGATGATTTCCAAACTTGGTTGCTTCTCAACATCAGGAAATAATCCGAATAGTTGACACCCTAGGGGAAATTGTTGGACCTCGACAAAAATTCCTTGACACACACGAAGGTTGCAGCAATAGCTGGGAGGGTCTCTAATGAGTACCATCCTATATTGAAAATCAGAAAGGTGTATTTGAAGGAATATCTCGAATGCCGTCAAATTTCTGCACGGTATTCGCGCCTCGGTCTCGTCGAGTCTCATAAAACCAAGTATACTTTGAAGTACCACCTTCGAATTACGGCCTTAAATGAACGCGTAAGCGGGTACTTCGGGGTGTCGCTCCGACCCGCCTATTTCAGAGGGCGGCAGTTCCTTTAGTTGTAGGGGCGTTGGAGAAAGTGTAGTGTGTGGGAGGGCGGGGAGACTTTGTGGGGTAGAAAGAGGGTTGGTTCAGTTGGTTCTAGGTACTACGCCATCGGGCGTTGCAAAGGGTACGAGTTCTAGGAGCTTGGTAATAAAATAAGACCCCTCCGTCTCTGGCTAAACGTCCCATTCGTAGCCGCTTGGCTCGAGAGTCTATCCTGAAGAAGTTAAACTTACCTTCCCACTCTCTGAGAGCAGCTTCGACCTTCTCTCTGAAGGTTAATCAGTTTCTTCAGAGCGCAATAAAACTCGCTAATGTTGTATGAAATTTTGTTTGGCACTCATGATCAGGCAATTTCAAACTTTACCCTTGCAAAGATATTTTCCGGGGTGGTGCATGAAGTTTATTCTGGGGAAGTTAAAATTTATGATGAGAAATATCATTAACGAAATAGTCAGAGCCATTAATGAGAAATTAATTTCCGTTAATTTTTGGAAGAGTGCTCTATCAGTCTCGAAGTTGGATTGCGCTCTGAAGGGAATAAATGTTCCTCTCGCCGCAGCAGCTTAATGTAATGAAAAATGAAGTTTCACCCTCAGAGAGAAATGTACTCAGAAGAGCAGTTGACTCCTAACGGTGGGGGCTGTGATGCTAGTGGTTATCTCATTAATTGAATCCAGTGTATGCGATTCCTTGAATTTACGTTCCTCATTCCTTATTCGTCCTTAGTATTGCCAAGCACCCTTCCAGGATCTCACGCTCTCTACCCTTGAAACTTGGGATGCATGATTAGCCATTTGTTTCGTCGTTTAATTTGAAGCGCTATTCCCTCGCCTCCCAACGCCCTTTCGCGTTACCATCAAGAGCCATTCTGTGCATCGAGTTTGTCTATTAGCAAAGGCGTTGATTAAATGTGCGAGACCGGCAGAGGAAGAATGGGTTCACGTGCCCGGCCTCGTTCAGAGCAAAGTACGTACAATGAAGACTGATGTGATTCAGGGTGCGAGAGGAAGGTAGGGAAAACAAGACAGGAAAAGAGAGAGAGGCAAGAGAGACAGGGTTAACAAGCTCTGAATAACTGGCTGACGAGAAGACCATCCACTTTCACGGTTCTCTGCACATGCGAAACGACGTTTCCCAAAGTGTCGCGTGCCGGATTCTTCCGGGAGGAAAGAAATAAGTCACTTAGGTCGATAATCAGGGTTAGCATCGTTCTCAAATCAGATTTTCTCAAAATTGTAGTTAAAATTGGATCATTAGGTATAAACAAACTGATTACATCTTTGAAAAATCGAGTCGTTTATCTGATGGAATCGGCTTAATTTGTCGAATAACTTATTTGAAGGGACAGAAGTAAATCCCAATCGGAAGATTAAAAGCATCACTCAATCGATTCAATCTTATAATTGTGAGAGGGAAGTAAGTTTCTTGATACGAATTAGGGAACCGATAACGAAATAGAGGAAACATAAGGTTGATAAACAGTCATTGATTTCCGAAAAGGTATTCAACTCTCGAATGTTCATTTGCTCTAACTACTTCAATCACTTCTCCTAAGACTAGATTAGTATTTCTTTTGAGGAAGCGAACTATTCCGAATTTGGGAAACACTCTTTTGCTGGTGTAGAATTTTAAATTATTAAAGCTTCAATGGTGGGCAGAACGTTAAGCGGTTTATGACCACAGATCGTAAAAGGACAAGTGGATGCTCATTAAACTTGCGTTAAGCCCCTGAAGCCCTGACTAGCGGTAAATGAAAACTACAAAAGTCGTTCGCGCCTTCAGTTCTCGCACTCAACAGCTATCCACGTGTTTACAGAGTGAAATGGTGGAAAAGGGAGAAAGTACTCGGTAAACAGACGAGGATAAGCATATCTCCTTAGTAGTTCATTTAGAGTCAAAAAATGTCACAAGTTTCCCAGATTACAATCAACTGTGTAATGTCATGTTTATTTCCTATTTAGTTCTCTGAATTGACATTCTGATTGCATAATGTGTAATTATATATTAAATTTTATTTATAGAATGTATATAACTTCACTGCATACCATAATAGTTAGTATTCACATAATTTTGGGATAATTATTTAGAACTGGCGATACTGCTATAATAATGGCATGATAATGTCTACAGATAATGTACAATTTTGGTGAAATGGGTGTTTGTGACTCGGAAATAGTTTGCTCGTAAAGGAATTCAATAAAGTTTAATGAATATCAGTATACAAGAAATAATTATCTGTCACTTCGAAAATAGAGAGCAAAATAACTCTCCACAGAAGTACCCTTGTTATGTTTCCCTCTTTGTAATGAGTTTCAAAATTACTTGCAAATAATTTGGTTCAATTAAATTTTCTCGGAACTTTTGTATTGACTACCATATAATTGGAATGATAAAATTAGATCTAATTTAAATATGTCAGTTGATAAAGTTAAGCAGCTAAAAACGAAGTTTCTCACCTTCTAATCAAACGTGTTTTATATTTTTTCAGAACCAGATTTTGTGGGTTCCTTCGACATAGGTCAACACGTATTCTTTTTCTTTCGCGAAACCGCTGTCGAATACATCAATTGCGGGAAGAGTGTCTATTCTCGAGTAGCTAGATTGTGCAAGAAAGATACAGGAGGGAAAAATATCCTCGCGCAGAATTGGGCTACGTATCTAAAAGCAAGGTTGAATTGCTCGATTCCTGGCGAGTTTCCCTTCTACTTCAATGAAATTCGTAAGTATTTGTGCCCTTAAATTATCCAAGAGAGCTGTTTTTTTTAGTAAATAATCCTTTTTGCAATTAAAAAAAAATGTTCGATTATTTTTGTCTATAGAAAGTGTATACAAGGTACCAGGTGATGATACACACTTTTATGGTACTTTTACTACCTCGACGAACGGCTTGATGGGCTCGGCCATCTGTTCATTCCACATTGATGCCATCCAAGATGCCTTCCGTGGGAAGTTTAAGGAGCAAGCGACTAGTAGCAGCGCCTGGCTTCCTGTTTTGTCAAACAAGGTTCCTGAACCACGACCTGGTCAATGCGTCAATGACACGGAGACACTTCCGGATACCGTCCTCAACTTCATTAGGTCACATCCGCTCATGGACTCTGCGATATCCCACGAGAACGAGAAGCCCGTTTTCTATAAGAGAGACGTTATGCTCACTCGACTCGTGGTCGATAAACTTCGCATCGATTTCGTCGGAATGGACTTGGACTACACTGTCTACTACGCTGGTTCCAGTAAGTCAACTTTCATTATGAATCCCGTACGATATTAATGTATAGGTAAAATCTGAAGAAGTGAACTTGGGAAAGGGAGTTGGGACTAAAGTTTGAAAAACAAGAAAAGAAGGAGTTTTTAAATGTACCTAGGTTTGTTTTTAATACTAAAGCTTGATAACATGTTAAAAATGTATACTGTAAAGATAAAGACGATAGTAGAAAAGAATCTTGGAAATAGGTTTTTCTAAGTTAGATGATTTCAAATTTCTGATCGTCTTGTTACAGGTGACGGGCGGGTTCACAAAGTGGTTCAGTGGGTGGACAGCAATGGGGAATCGCAGTCGATTTTGCTGGATGTCTTTGACGTCACTCCCGGGGAACCAATTCAGGCGATGGAGATATCGAAGGAGCACAAAGCTATCTACGTGGCTTCCGATCACCGCATAAAGCAAATCGATTTGGTCATGTGTTCGAGACGCTATGACAATTGTCTTCGGTGTGTCCACGACCCCTACTGTGGCTGGGATAAGGATACAAACACCTGCAAACCATACGCTCCTGGGTAAATTTCCATTTTATCCAGAACGTTTGTTATTATTTTTTTTTAAGAGTATTAATGAAAATGAAATTTTTATGAAATCCACTTTTCCTCTTACAGACTTCTCCAAGACGTATCGAACAGTACAGCAGATGTTTGCGACAGTAGTGTCGGAAAGCGAAAGCTGGTTGTGACCTGGGGGCAGTCGGTGCACCTGGGCTGTTTTGTAAAGATGCCCGAAGTTCTAGCAAATCAAGAAGTTAGGTGGTACCACTATAGTAAAGAGAAGGGAAGGTATCAAATAACTTACAAATACGGATCGGGTGGGGAAAAGTTCATCGAAACATCGGAAAAGGGTTTGGTGATCGTTGGTGTGAATGAACAAGACGCGGGAAGGTATGACTGCTGGCTCGGTGGGGCACTTCTTTGCTCTTACAACATTACAGTCGACGCTCACAGATGCTCGGCACCTGCCAAGTCCAACGACTATCAAAAGATATACTCGGACTGGTGCCACGAGTTCGAAAAGTACAAGTCAGCCATGAAGAGTTGGGAGCGAAAACAAGCGGTGAGTGTTTCAAACAACTGATGTTTTTGAACATCCTTATTTGTAAATTTCGAAATACATTTTCAGGAATTTCATCGCAGCTTGACTCTGTCATAATTGGATTTGGTTTCTTTGCCTGTTTCAGCAATGCGCATCGAGGCAAAACGACAGTAATCAGAATCTGCATACAAACGAAGTATATGGAACACCTCTAGTGTGATGAAGTCGAGCGCTAGATCCATTGTCGATTCGGGATGACGACTCGATAATCCGTATAAGCATCCTACCGGCGAATCATGGTCCAAGTCTATCCTGGCCGAAGGGTTTGGAGCTCTTGCTGACTGCTTGCAGCTGCGTTTATCGTCGTCTCTTACGACCGGACACTCGCTAAGTAAATTAAAATTAGTCAATAAGAAATTAACGAATGATCACTTGGAGCCAAGTGCCACGGTGCTCGGATCTTTCTTCGCGTTGAAGGCCCGCCCACGTATTCTTTTTTTCTCGACTTTACATCTTTTTGTATTCGCTTGTTGTAAATATCTAGAGGTCTGCGAAACGAGAAGACTTCGCCTCGGTAACGACGCGCGAGCACCAGTGGATGCCAAAGTAAGTGTTCTTAAGGGCAGAAGGCAGCGAAGGCATCGAACTTTGAAGTTCGAGTCGGCCATCGAATCATCGCTCAATGTCTTAACAATTTAATTAACAGCTAACCGGAATCTGAGTACGAGCTTTGATTCGTAGTCCTCAATCGCTAAATTAACACGGGATGCACGTTCGAACTTAAAGATTTTTAAAGACAATGTATTCACTGTTTTCTTAGACCTGTGATATGAATAATAGTAGCGATCGAGATGCGCAGACTTAACTGATTAACTGATGTCCTGCCCGAGCCCTCTCTCGGAGAGAAACAAGGCAGAAAACAATCAAGATTGCGTGATTTCCCCGGGAAAGACTCGTATATTACGTATTAAACATTTAGGTTTAAGAGAGTTTGTATTTCTTAGGAGACAAGAAACTTTCGTGGTTACTTATAATTAGTCGAGCACCGAAACGAATGTGTCTCGGACACGTTACATCACAGAGGTTACATATGAGATTATATTACCCTATTCGTGAAGACGCGCGCAACCTCTTTTAATTTCTTCAACAAATCCCTAATACTAATTAGTATTAATTAAAACTCGCGGGCTGAGTCTTATATATTTTTATTTCAGTCGCGCTTCCTATATTTACCTTAAAACTTTCGTTGCAATGTTTCCTTTTTGCAAAATTTGAGTTTACATTCTAGATACAGCCTCTAGAAATCTCTACCCAGATCCGGATTGCGGTCGATTTTTGGGAATGTAATATTGCCTCGAACAAACTGCAAACCGGACTAGATTAAATACCTGGATATAAACATAAAGGTGCTACATGGACACGTTTCCATCGAGTAAATTAAACAAAATAGTGAGCCCTGCAGAATTAAGCCCTCTTCACAATCTCGCACACTCGTCTAAGGATTTGTGTGAATTCAAGCATTGTATATACCGGATCAAGGATTCACGTGTACACTTCGTAGCTAACTCTAATATTAGCCTAGAGATTCGTGTTTGCTTATTAGTTCTTGATGAGCTCAGCTGAGATGGTCGCATCTCGCAAAATTACTAAGCGAACTGCACGCGATTATTCCACAACTCTTGCTGGAATGAATCTGCGAGCTTCCCGTACATTTTCATCAGGTCATAAGCCTTCCCCCCTGTCCTCTTCGGAACTCCAGTGGAGCATCAGGGGACCTTGGACGCATTGCTGAAGCTTTGTGGATACTAATTCCAAACTAAAGTCAACAGTTTCAGTCACGGACCGCAACTTGTTTGATGGTATTGAAACTATTTGAAAAGAGCCACATGTAATAATACTTTATGCTGGAGTATTTAGAGCAACAAATTTGAGAAGTTTTAATGGCTTGATTGAAGGTGAAAGACTATTTCGTGTGAAAGCACCCTATTTTTTTATTTAATGAAAAATTATGGCGCTTTCACACTGAAAATTGCAAATTCGAGTTGATTTATATTTTTTAATGTTTTGACTTTTGTACTTTGTACTTTTCATTTTATACTTTCAAACATAAATTAAAAATTTTAATAAATTATTTTGATAAAGTTATGCGTTCATAAATCTTAAAAAAGGAGGGAGGTCATGACACCTTTCTGAATGAGTTTAGTTCCGAGGAGAGACAACGACATTTATTCTTGCCCTTAGTTTGTAAATAATTATAATCGCGTGCCATCCGAGGCACTTTGATTTTTCGGCGCTCGGTAGAACTTTTGCCCGCGCAGAGCGCTTTTTTCGGGCGATTGAGGGTACATACCATATATAATGTCTATATTCTAGGAATTTAATTCTTAAGTTCTGTACAAAGCGTTCTCCATATGAATCGACATAAGACGATTTAATTTTGTACTTCGTCGATAGGTACGGTGCGAAACTTTTAGCGGAAGAAAGCAAGAGTGTGAAAGCGCAGGATGAATGAAAATTTAGAGCATAAGTGTAAAACAATAATTGGTAAACTAATCCTTGAGTATGTACTTATTATGAGCTTCAAAAAGTATTGGATAGTATTATGACTTAAGGTAAGAATCATCTTTTATTTAAGGATCTTAACCAGATTTTCAGGACCAGCAGCAAAAACTCAACTCCCAATTGTGATGAGATGAGATTTTTCTCTGAAGAAGGGGAGTCTCAGACGTACTCGTAGCCTTTTTGGCATACGGGAATGTAATTTGTGGATAATTTTAATTTTCATGCCACTTAAAAATATCTCTTTATTACATGCTAAATATAGAAATATCGCTCGAATCGGTTACGGGCAACGTCTTCCCCTCCCTTTTCGTTGTAATTTTGAAATGAAGTTTTGCGATAATCTTTCATGACCGACTGAAAAATTCACTGACTGAAAATAGGAACAACATTTATGAGAATTGATCAGCATTTTAAAGTACTTGGAAATACTCAATGTGAATTTTATTAAATTAGAAGAATGGAAAAGACATAAATCTCACTTGTATACATACAGTCACGTAAACTCTAAAAGAATACGTAAGACGGCCTGAGAAAGCTCTAAGTGCAAAGATTGATGACGGATTTGGTCAGCTGACGTTTTTTAGGAGAGATTTAATCCTACTTGAGAATTTTCCACCATGTCAAGTGAACAAGTCCGCCTTCTGGATTATAATAAAGTAATAAGAGACAGATCTTTGACTCGAAGCTCAACGTTCGGATGCGATGGACACTATTATATTATCATAAATTTTAGTGACCTGTAAATGAAGAAAAAAAACATTTCCATCAATTGTCTTTCGTAGTTGAATGTCGAGCTTTCTGGAGGTCGGCGTGATTACAGAAAGCAATCTAAGGTGAACCCTAATGTTGTTAGACCTATTATTTATAAGATTACTAAATACTGTATGTTATTTCCTGAGCGGTTGATGCAGCGGAAAATACAAGTATCGATTGCTGAATCTGAGTATTCAAGCACCTAAATATTTTGTGCTCTAAATTATCTGCAACTGACTAGTTTTAAATTTCAAATAATTATTTTTTAATAAGTGACCATGGCTTTTTTTATAAATTGCATTTTAAAAATTACATTTTCCGCAGCGTCAATCGAAAACAAGTTAGGCTAACTCGGTTAGTGTGCGCGGTATGTTCAACATGATATAAAAATCGATTATTGCCGTAAGAATAAATTACGTTATTACGATAAAGATGAAAGAATATAGCTGATAACGACTTATTAAATATATCATTAGAACTAGCCGTCGATTATATTTATAGGTTTTGTTGAATAGACCTCGTTTTGGATACTTGATACACTTTATTTTATACTTCTTCATCCCTATGATTACAATACATTTCATGTCCCAGTGGATCGTTCCTCTCTGTTTACTTTCCCTTCATTTCGATTCAATTTTTTTTTCTCCACCTCATGCTCATTTTCATCTTACAATGGGATGTCCAGACGTTGTGATTAAGAATATTATTTCTCGAATAGACAATGGGAATGTCTGGATCTCGCCTTGTTCGTACCAAATCAGCCGAGCAATTTCACATTACTAATAATTCACACCGTGGCACTCGTTCTTTTCCTTTTCTATCGAATAACCGTGATTCGTGGAACCCGAAGGATCTGTCCTTCGTGCACGGAAATTCAATTTGTTCGATCGCAAAGGATGTCTCACCTCGCTCAAAGAAGCTTCCATCGAAATACAACGCATTCTTGTCATTGCGTTCTAATATTCGCGCCTTGTTGGAAATAAATTTTGGACGAATCGCGAAATTGTCACTGACTACAATGACAACTAATCACACACATATCGCGATGATTAAAATAAATGGGTTACGAGTTTTCAAGTAGAGATCGTTGGAAGATTTAAATAGAAATTGAATATGTAAATTGAGAAATTCCTTCAGTGGAATATGATGGAGAGAGTTAAGATTATTTATTCCAGTTTAATTTTCCTATATTGAGATGACTTTTGGAAATTTGTAAAGCCACCCTCTGGTTCCACGCTCACGCTCATTTTATTTATTCATTATTAAATAATCGTAACTACGTTTACGTTTTAAATTTACATCTACATTTAGAGTTAGAATCTCGCATTGTCGCGTTGACTTCAATGATCTCATGAGTATTTTTTTCAAACATCATGCATTATGAGACCCCTTTAGATATTCATCTACTATCTAAACATCCAATCGCTATTTTTATCAAAAAAAACATGTTAAAAATCTTTAATAGTTATCCATTGTTCACTATTGCTATAATAAAGTTTTGCTTTAATAATTGACTTCTCCGCATTTTATTTTTGTCAAAAACCTCTCCTATTTTTCTTCAATTGTTTAAGATACTTTTTTTCAATCAGATAAGGTAATCATTTTGACGCATGCATCATCAGAGTTTCTGGCGAAGGTAAGTTCTTCAAGTACTATAAGTCTATAAGATAATCACAACTTGACCTCAGGTTGTAGACCTTTAGTCGTCAGATTCAAATGTCACATATGAAGACACTCTGCATAGTTGTTATACCCTCAATATTCTGAATCGATCAAGATTCACGTCATTTTTTACGTCACAATATCTTCGTCATAGGAAAGTTAGGGTCGTTACAATTGTTAAATGAACAGTTAGGCTAAGCTATAAGTTTTAGCTTATCAATCGCTTGCAGTAAATAATTTTTATCTTTAGAGAAGATTTAAATTATCTGATCTTTAAAATGAAAATAATTTAAAGTGAAATTTCCTTCTCTATTTCAAGAAAATATTTAACTTAAATTTAATTAAGGTAATATAGAGAAGTTAACGCATATCCAGTGAAGTTTTTGGATTGCATTAGCTCAGAGTACATTCATCTTAATAGAATTCTCTTAAAAAGACTCCCTCTTGATTTTATTTGGGATGAGGCCTTTATGTTTTTTGCGAATGCTACCACGATGTTACTTAAAGTGATTGCTTCCTCTGATTGTGAACCTTCCCAGACCTTGATTTCTCTTTACTCGACTCGAGGGGAGAATTTTAGGTATAGTTTGAATCCATCTCAAATCTTAGACTAAAATTAATAATTATCTGTATTAAAATTCAAATTGAAATACAATGAAATGAGTCTATCGTTTTTTTTTCCAACTTGTTACTTATTCTTATTTTACTTTCAATTTTTGTTTGATTTTTCTTTCACCCAAGTTCTTGCTTTGTAGACGGAAACGAGGAAACTTCACAAGGCACGTACGAAGGAAGAATCTGCAAGTTACCTCGGCCCAGACTGTAATTCCACATTCACAGGGTGTATATAGTTAATTAAATGGGAGTGGCCAACTCCATTAAAACTTCGGTCGTTTCGGCGATTTTATCGAGATTTGATAGCTTTCGAATAACTGAAATATCCATAAAGGGTGGCAGCATCGGGCCATGAAGATGGTTGAAAATGTACAGTGTTCGCGAATAATTCCACACAATTAAAAAGCTTTGAATTTTTTTCTAATTTCCTTAAAACCCCTCAAATTCCCTAAAATTGTTCCTATTTCATAAACATCTTTTGAATCCTTTTAGAATAACTTTAATTCTTCACAAAACTACTTTAAATGTTTATAATTCCATAAAATTTTTTGAACAAATATTATCTGCATATTAATAAGTCTTTTTAAGAGAATTCTAAGATTCTTTTTTTATACATAATATTTAACTACACCATGCATAATACGATGCATTATCTCATTATTTCCGTATGGAACAATTTATCACTTACTTCTACAATTTTTATATCTAAAGTGACATAGATGTATCCTTATGAAGTTATGAATAATAATTCATTTTGATCAAAAGTTTGCTCACAAGTAGCTAATTATAGTATTACTGAAAGTTGATAAATTACGAGCCGAATTTAATTAGAAAATAAATGAAGGAGAGACAGTGATAATAATAACTCAAGCTATAAACTTAAAAATGTGTTACATTATAAGTTAATTCCCAATTTTCTCTTGTGACTAAAAATGTTCAATCATCACACTCAGAAGCCTTTCCTCTTACGTTTTTCTCCAATAAGTGTGACCTATCTCCTCCATAAAGTGAGCCAGACACGCTTTCAACGAGAATACAACAAGGCCAGGGTGTAAAGAAATTAAGGATATGCCAACGAGTATATGTCGCGCTAATTAAATTTCCGGTTTTACCTCGTTTAACATCCCTTTCGCCTCTTTTGCCTCTTATACTTCGACGCGAGCTAACTATAGAAGAACAAACTATAAAAGGGTGACTTTTTTGTTGTGTGTGTTTAAGCTTTTTCGATTCTCAACTCTTCTTCAAAAGTCTTTTCTCTTCCACTTTATAAATTTGGTTGAAGTTTCAGACGTCTATAGTCTAACGATTTTTTTTCAATTTATTGAAATAAAAATATCAACAACAAAATTTTTCAAAAATTTCCAAAACCTGTAGTTATTTAGTATTAAATAATTTTAGGTCTTCGAAACTTTGGAAAATTTTTGTTTTATAACAGAGATTTATCCAGCGTTGCTTGAGATTTTAAGAGATTTCATAGAATTTCAAGGGATTTCAAGAGATTTATAGTGATTTTCAGGAATTTGATGGATTAAAAGAAATAAAGGATTCTAAAAAGAGTGGAAAATAGTTATTAAAAGGTTTTTTCAGATATTTTATAAATAAAAATTATAAAAGGATTGTAACAGATTTATCAAGGGATGGAAATACTAAAGTACTTGAAAAAGAGTTGAAAATTGTTATCAAAAGGTTTTTTCAGGAATTTCACAAGATTTCAAAACCCTTTAACTATTTTTAACGAATTTGAAGGAATTTAAAGGAATTTCAAGAGTCTAAAAGAATTCGAAATTTTTCGTAAAATAAGGATTTTCAAGAGATTTAATAATTATTAAAAGATGTCCTGGAATTATAAGGCATTTTAAAGAATTTTAAAGGCTTTCAAGATATTTTTTTGAATTTTCAAAGTTCCTAAAATTCCTTAGAACTCTTTTTTTTTAAATCTAATGAATTTTCTTGAAATCTGTTAAAGTTACGCCAGGTAAATTTCTGCTAGTAAATAAAACTAAAATAGTTTTAGGAACTTTTTTTGAAAAATAAAATAAAAAACAAAAATCGTCAGACTAGAATTCTGAAACTTCAACCCAATAATCTATAATATTATCCTGATCCTTTTTAAAAATATTTTATAATATTATATTCCTGTTTTCCATTTTCATTTTAGTTTTAACACTTTATCAATTTAAAATTTAAGACTTGATCTAAAGAAGTGGATCCTAACACGATGATAGTGCTGCACTCAACGTCCTGATAATGCTTTACTTGCATTATGGAAAACAGTTCGTTAAAACCGCATTAACCGCTCTGACGCTCAACTAGGCTCATCTCTGAGCTTGACGTTACTCAAGTAAATCGGGTTTCCACGATCTCATGCACGGTATTACTACCTGTGCTTAAGTTTAGTCTCTAAACAACACGTTTACAGTTTGGTGTTTAAAGGAAAGGTAAACAATTGACGCTTTGATAACACTCTTTTTTATTATTTTAAAAGCTATTAAACTAGATAAACTTCCCTGTTGGAATTAAAAATATAGAAAAGAATAGAAATTTTTTAATATAAAAGGATAGAGATTTTCTATCCCTCCCTTTGCAACCATCAAACGTTATCTTTTTCTATCTCTTTTTATTCATCCCAACAAATTTCTATATTTAGTCCACTGAGCTAACGAAGGATTTAGATGTTTTGTTGTAAACACCAGTATCACTCATCCAAAAAAGCTCTATTCCAATCTATCCCTTGTTTTTCCAAGTCTATTTTTTCAATCTCTGTTAAATCTATAACTTATATCTTCAATCTCATTTATTTCTCGTCTATCCATCTCTATCCCTTTCAATCTCATTGTCAGTACAATCACTAAGCTATATTGAAATGGATAGACTTGATTGTATACTTCACGAGAGATAGAGAAGGATTGAAATTATTATACTCGAATAGATGTGGATATAAAGGTATGGATTGAAAAGGATAGACTTGGTAATACACTTCAAGAGAGATAGGAAAGGATTGAAATGACTACATAAGGATAGAAATGTATTGAATGGTAAAGATTAAAATGGATAGACTTGATAATATACTTAAGGAGAGATAGAAAAAGATTGAAATGATTATAAAAGGATAGATATGGATTGAATAGTAGAGATTGAAAAGGATAAGCGTGTAAAAGAGATAAGTAAGGATCCAAGTAATTAGACCAGGGATAGACATGGATAGGAAAGTAGAGATTAAACAAAATAGGTGCTGCAATAGATCTCGAAAGGGATAGAAAAAGATTTGTGTGGATAGACGGAGAATAAAGAAAGATTAGTTTGGATAAATGGAGGATAAGAAATTATTGGCCAAGATAGATGAAGGATACAGAATGATAGAAATAGATTGGTGTTCATTTTTACTCGCTATTTTAATCCTGAAGATTGAAAAAGATTCAAATAGATAGACGCTCTATTTTTTTTACTTCCAACAGGGTTAACACCTGAATCATTTTTAATTATGAATAAAGTTTTACTGTGCTGAACAATATTTACATGATATCATTATTTGGGAATGGACAAATATAATAGTATAATGCTTAAAGACATTGGTTTGTTATGTTGCATATTTTACAATAAAATATATATAACTTTAGATCAGGATTGCTTTAATACTAATTATAAGTTCTTGCTATCTCGAGTATAATATCAGAGACCTGCTACGAAAGACACTAAAACAAATGCTACAACTTTTGCCATTTCTGACTGAAAACAAGTTTCTTAGTGCCAGAAGCTTCCAGTTTTTGGTCAATTACGTGAAGCAAAAAGACACTTATATGTTTATAATGTTTTTCAACTTTTTTTTTATCCATCGTAACTTTGGACTGGATTATCGTATCGGCATTTTTCAATTTATGTAATGATAGCTAGATTAATATATGTATATTAAGATTTTCATTTGCGAAATACAGTTGAGGATAACAAGGAAAATATTAAAAAGCTTGATTTTTTAACTCATATTTGATATTTCAATCATTTTTGCATTAAAAATCTTGAAATTGATGAAAAATCTGTAAAAATAAATTTTGTACTTCAAATTGAGTTATGAATAAATCATATATAATTATAATTATAATTTAATAATTAATAGTTAAAAAAAATTTTTAATTTGCTATATAAATATAAGATTACCGAAATTGAAGAAATCTTGTTTTTATTTAACACATTTCTTCAAGTTTTCCCCATAGGAAGATAAAGGACAACCTGTCCTCATTAGAGATTTAAAATTTACGACAAAATCTAGAAAAGTATGACAGGTAATGACCCTAGTTTAACTAGTTTGTGGGTTATTGTACGCGTAATTTGTGAAATTATTATGATATGTAGAAGTAGAAGTAGAAGTAACAAGTAAAAGCGACAACTTTGATATAAAGTTTATATCAACATATTATTTAATGACTGGAGCAATATAATTAAAGTCAGCTTCAGAATAAAATGACCTTCAAACAGGTTAACCAACTTCGTCGAGGATGGGAGTGTTTATTTTTTCATTGCAAATTTTAGTTACCTTGTTTCATTTTCTAAAGATTACTTGCTGATGGTCCAGTATATAAAGAGGTACTCAGTAACCAGTAGCATCAGAAAGCAACTTCTTCTCAGTCAAAAATGTCTGGATTCATAGCGTTTACTTTAGCAGTTTCCATATCAGGTCAGTCTCTAATATTCAATTATTTTTCAAAAATTTAAAAATCACTAATCCTGCATTTCCAATTTTCTAAGATTTTCGATAATTTGATGATTCCAATTTGAAAATTGCTTTGAAAATTGTAACTTTAAGCTTACATGAAGTTTAAAAAAGCTTCAAATATATATGTGCATAATATTGAATTCATTCTTTTCAGTTGCATTAATTGCTGGTATCAATGGAGTCCAAATCGAGAATGAAACTCTGTCAATCGAAATGTTTCCATACGTAGTGAGCCTACAGCTCTATGATCGTCACAGGTGCACTGGAAGTATAATATCTTCCAAATTTGTTTTGACTACAGCATCTTGTGCTCTTTTACCAGCAAACAATTACAGCATCCGAGCAGGTTCACAGGATGTAATGACTGGAGGAAGTACTCACAGGATTGAAAGAATAATTCTTCAAAAGGATTATGCGTTTAATGGTCTGGATTTAAACGACATTGCCTTACTTGAAGTCAAAGAGCCTTTCACGTTTGATAAAACTCGTGCTAAAATTCCACTCGCCGAGGAAGAAACCCCATTTGGCACTTTGGCGACCACAGTTGGATGGGGGAAATCCAACGAAGCTGCTGAAGGATCTCCAATCAAATTTCAAGCTTCATCTGTACCCATAATTGACAAGGCTAAGTGTAAAAATCGTGTAGAAGATACTACATTAAAGACAGAAAATCTTATTTGTACTGGCTTTGCTGGTAAAGACTTTTTCAATGGGGTTTCTGGTAGTCCATTGGTTTACAATGGTCTACAAATTGGTATCTTCTCATGGGGCCCATTAACTGAACATGTCGAGAGACCTGACGTTTACACCGACGTGGCTAAATACATACCTTGGATCAAAGAATTCGTTCCTGATCTTTGAATGTTTTTGAAAAAATGCCTCGAGAAATAATTATGTATTAATCACCAATTAGAAACAATGCATTGTATCCATAAACTTATATAATAAAAAATACGAAATCATTAGTATTTTATTTTTTAATTATTGTCTCATTTATTTTCATGAAACATTAAATGCCTGAAAGAAATTATAATTTTCTACATATTCATACATATTTTATATGTACTAGCAGAGTTATGTAGCAGATAACTAGCAGATAATTTGTTTTTCTTTTTACAACTTGAAGTCATTCCAAAGCCAATCAGATTTGAAAACTATAATTTATGCGAGTTTTTGAGAGGTTTTTAAAGAGAAACCACATTTTTAAAAAGAAATTTCAAGAGGTTTCTACAGAAATTTTAAGGGAATTTGACAATTTTTAAGTGTTTCTTACGAAATTCAAAAGAGTTTTGGGATTTTAAAAAGATTTCGTAGAATTTTAAGGGATTTTAGGATATTTCGTGAAATTGTAAAGGAATTTATGCAATTCTAAGAGACTTCTGAGAATTCTTAGCGATTTTAAAATGGATTCTAAATATTTTGAAATTTGGAGAAATTTAAAAAATATTTCAAAGAATTTTAGCGATTTCTAAGGTTTTCATGAAATTTTAAGGAATTTCAAAAGGTTTTTAAGAGTTTTATAGGGTTTTAAGGAAGTTTAAATGTTATCCTGAAATTCCAAGCAATTTTAGTATATTTTAAAAGATTTATAAGAATTGCGAAGGATTTTATGGAACTTTATGAGACTTCTAATAATTTGAAGTGGTTACAAGTGAATTTTCTGATCTTAAAATGATTTTGTGAGAATTTTAAAGGATTTCATGGAATTTGATGAAATTTCTAATAGTTTTAACGAATTTTAAAGATATAACAGGATTTTAAATGTTATTACCGTAAAATTTCAAGAATTTTTAAAAGTTTTTCAGGGAATTTTAAGGAGAGATTTCGAAAGATTTTTATGATTTTAAAAGATATTTTGAAATTTTTATGAGATTTTTAATAATTTTAATAGACGTCAAGAGATTTATATAATTTTTAAAAGATTTTGTGGAATTTTAAGGGATTTCATGGAATTTGATGAGATTTCTAATACTTTTAATGAATTCTAAAGGACATAAAAGGAATTTTAATTGTTATCATAGAATTTTCTGAGATTGTAAATCTTGTCGTAGAATTTCGAAATTTCGAAATGTTTCTGATAATTTTAAAAAATTTAAAAAGATTATAAAATATTATCATAGAAATTCCAGGAATTTTAAGAGATTTCAAGAGATTTTAATAATTTTTAAAGGACTTTATCGCATTTTTGCAGATTTTATTAAATTTTTCAAAATTGCTAATAATTTTAAACGATTTCAATAGACTTTTCGGATTTTTAAAAGCTTTTTTGGAATTTCTAAGAATTTCATGGAATTTGACAAGATCTTTAATACTTTTAATGGATTTGGAATGATATGAAGGGATTTTAAATGTTTATCGTAGAATTTTGAAGAATTTTAAGAAGCTTTTGGGAATTTTAGGACGTCCTAAGAGATTTTTGAAATTTTTAAAAAATGTTGTGGAATTGTTAAGGATTTTATAGAATTCGGCAAGATTTCTAATGATTTACAGAGATTTTAAATGTTAAGGAATTTCAAGGCGTTTTTAGGAATTTTTTTAGAGATTTTCATAAATTTTATCCTGGATTTCAAAAGATTTATGATTTTGAAAATCTTTGTGGAATTTTAAGGGATTTTAAAATTTATAATCTAATTTCCAGAAATTTTAAGAGAATTCAAGAGATTTTAATGGCTATTAAAAGATAAATTTTATGAGATTTCCAATGATTTTGAAATATTTTAAATGTTAAGAAACTTCAAGAGGTTCCTAGTTATTTTGAGAGATTTCTACAAATTTTAAAATGGATTTCAAGAGATTCATGATTTTGAAGGTTTTTGTGAATTTTTAAGGATTTTCAAGAGGTTTCTAGGAATTTTAAGATTTTTAAACAAATATTTTAATAATTTTAATAATTATTTTTCTTGCCTACAACTTCAAGTCATTCAAAAGCCAATCAGGTTTACAACAACAATCTAAGCGAGATTTTCGAGACATTTCGTGACACCACTTTTTTAAGATAGGACATATAAAATTATAGCATATTAATAATATTTTCAGAATATTTTCCTGAAAAAATTTTAATTGAGATAATTTTTAACAGCACCGTTAAAAATACCTTGCATCGCGAATATCCTTTTGACTGCTGAGACACTCGAACAAAACTTTTTCAAAACTGCGAAAATGTTCCCTGAACTCATGACAATGGGACTGCCAACGACACACGATTTTGGCGGATGATTTTCGGTGCTCGACTCGAAACCAACTCAATCTTCCGTATGGTGTCCTGTCTCCACGCCCACTGACTTCAGTGAGTCAATGGCCATTGTACTTTAAACAAAGACCTCGCAGTGAATTGTAATGGGATTTAATGAAAGAAGATTTTGTCGGAGAATAGAGGCAAACACAGGCGGCCCAACCGCCGCTGATTTCTGAATTATTGAGACGCTGAAAATGGGCAGAAACTGGTTTAATGAACCGTAAACTAGTGTCTTAGACTCTCCAAAGGGTGCATCTAATTTTGGCACGAGATCAAATCTCTCATCGATAAAAAAAATTCCAGATTTCTTAGGAGTTAATAAATCAACTAAAAACTTATTTAATACCAACTGAAATAGGGTCAGCACAATTAAAATTTGATAATTAGAGAGTTCTCGATGAAGTTTCATGTTAAAAATAAAAATATCAATCAATAAACAAAGAAAATGCCGCGAGGGTTGAGAATAGACTCAACTACGACGTAACTTTTCACGATATTTTGCTCCAGGGTCGAACCGATTCCAAGGATCGTTGCAGTTTCCTTCTCCAGTTAAGTCGAATCAATTGAAAAAGTTCGGTTTCCTCTCGTTTAGAGCTGCCGCCTCCCGTTCTGAGATCGCCGCAGGATTTTCTTTGGTCCAAAGTAACGATAGATCAGACCTTCCGCGCGGAAACGTTTTCGCAATCGACTTTAAGGTCGAAACTTCGATGCAAGGGAAACTCGTTTCCCGTTTCCGGTTCGCAGACAAAATTGAGAGTAGGAAAACGAGCTTGAAAATCCCTGTTCGCCGTTTTCAGAGTGTATGGGATTAATATAAACCGATGTTCTTTCCCCACATTCCAATTTTTAATTCGACTCATTTGCTCCTCCGTGGTCCACCTATTCTACTCGGAATCTTCGCCAATTAAAAGATCTTTTATTTCTTATTGAATTTTTAATTTATCAAACGAGTTTCCAAGATGAGTTTCCAAGGGGATTATCTTTTCAATGAAAGTGCCTTCAATTTGCACTTGGAAAAATAAAAATAATCAAGACTCTTCCAAGAGTTTAAAATTAAACTCCTTTAATAAAGAGCAAGAGAAAACGGATCATTATAACTTTATAGTTTTGTACAAGATTTTTTTATGAGAAAATAACTTGGATGAAATTGATCTAAGAATGTAAACTGTTTTCATGATTATATTCAGAATTAAAAAATTAAAATGGTTAAGTATTTAATAAGTAATAATAATAATAACTATTTAATAAAAAATCAATTAATTTCCCAGAAATAATAATTATCTGTAAATTAAAAATATTCCTCGTTTATTTGCACGTCTTAAATCGTGGCGAGGAGATATAGATGATAAAATTGCGACGTGATTGGCAAAAGGCTCGAGGTTCGTTGAGAGTCTGGAAAATTGAATGAATGCGAAAGGATAATTGGTTTTCAAGCGACCAGGGACGCAGCCTATAAGTAAAGGCTGAACTTAATAAGCTCTCCATCGTAATATTAAATGTGTAATGCAATACAAACTATTCAAATCTCTCGACCAATATTAACAGTCTTTAATTTATAATGCATATGATTGTAATCGATATCCTTTCCTGATGAAAATTCAAAATTAAATATGACACAGCAAAGCCTATCTCTTGCTATTTCCTTTTTCAATACTTCCTTATCTTTTTTAATCTCCTGATCAATCTCAATTCGCTCCTATCTCTTTCAACCCCCACTTCTTTATTCATGTCTACGTCTCTCCTATTATCACCTATACATTTCTATCTTTTTTTCAATCAAAATTCGCTTCAATATCTTTTAATTCCACTTTTCTATCCCTTTCAATCTCTCCCCTATCCTCATCTCTTTCTATTTTCTTTTCAATCGAAATTTACTGCTTTGTGTGCTACTAGTAAAAGGTTAGAAAGTGGCAGAGAGATAGAGGAGAGATTAAAAAGGACAGAAAGGAGGGATTAAAAGAAATTAGAGCAAACTTTCACGGTCAAGAAGATAGAATGGTACAGGCGATAATAGGAGAGAGATAGGCAGGAATAAAGAAGTGGGAATTGAAAAAGAAAAGAGTGAATTGAGATTGACAAGGAGACAGAAAGGGATAGACTGGAATAGGCACAAAATAGGAAGGAATTGAAATGGGGATTGAAAGAGATAGAAGAGAACAGTGATTAACAAAGAGATAGAAAGGGATAGACGAGGATAGATAAAAGATAGAAAGGGATAGAGAAGTAGAAATTGAAGTTGACGTGGATTGAGGTGGAAATAGAAAGAGATAGGCGGAGATAGCAAGGGATATAAAGGAATGGATAACTGAAGATTAAAAGAGATAGAAGCGAATTGAGTTTGACAAGGTAATTGAAAGAGATAGACGGGGATAGAAAAAAATAGGAGATAGTAAAGTGAGCGTGATAGAGATAAAAGTGAATTGAGATTAACAAGAAGAGAGAAAGGGATAAACTATAATAGAATAGGCGAAAAATAGGAAGGAATATAGATGTGGCAATTGGAAGAAATAGGCGTGGATGTGGATTGAAATGGAGATAGAACGGTATAGACAGATAAATACTGAGATAGAAAGAGATATAGAATTGGGGATTGAAAGGGATAGGCGAGAACAGTGAGTAACAGAGATATAGAAAGGGATAGACGAGGATAGACAAAAATATAAAGGGATATTAAAGTAGAGATTGAAAGAGATAGACGTTGATGTGGATTGAGTTGAGGATAGAAGGAGACAGGCGGAGATTCAAGGAGATAGGTGGAGATAGACAAGAGATAGAAAGATATAGACGAAGATAGACAATATATAGAAAGGGATAGAAAAGAGGAGATTCGAAGAGGTCAGCGTGAATGTGGATTAAAATGAAGATAGAAAGGGATTGACAAGTAGATAGAAAGGGATGGGCAAATATACAAAGAGATAGAAAAAGATAGGGAAGTGGGATTGAAAGAAATAAGAGTGAATTGAGATTGACAAGGAGAGAGAAAGGGATAGACTAGAATAGGCGAAAAACAGGAAGGAATATAGACGTGAGGATTGAAAGACATGGGTGTGGATGTGGATTGAAATGAAGATAGAAAAGTATAGAGAGATGTACACAGAAATAGGAAGAGATAGAAGAGAACAGTGATTAACAAAGAGATAGAAAGGGATAGACTAGGATAGATAGTTGAAAGAAAGGAATAGAGAAGTGGAGATTGAAAGAGATAGGCGGGGATAAACAAGAGATAGAAAGATATAGACAGAGATAGACAATATATAAAAAGGGATAGAAAAGTTAATACTCGAAAGAGATAGAAATTGATAGATAGACGAGAATAGACAAATGATATAAAGGGATAAAGAAGTGGAGATTGAATGAGATAGGCGTGAATGAGGATTGAAATTAAGAAAGAAAGGGATGGAGAAATGAATATTAAAAGAGATAAAAGCGAATTAAGATTGACTAGAAGATAGAAAGGGATAGACAAGAATAGGGGAAAAATGGAAAGGAATATAGATGTGGCGATTGAAAGAAATGTGCGTGGATGGGGATTGAAATGGAGATAGAAAAGGATAGAAAGAGATAGAACGGGATGGACAAGAGTGATAGAATGAGATAGACGGGGATAGACAAAATATAGAAAGAGATAGAGAAGTGAAGATTAAAAGAGATAGGCATTGATCCGCTTTGATATGGAGATAGATAGAGATAGAGAAGTGGGAATTGAAAGAGATAGTATAGAATGGCGATTGACAAGGAGATAGAAAGGGATAGATGGGAATAGACAAAAAATATAAATGGATAGAGAAGTGGAGATTGAAAGAGATAGGCGTGAATGTGGATTGGAATGGAGATAAAAAATGTAGTCGAAGATAGACAAGAGATAGAAAGAAATAGGCATGGATAAAAAAAAAGATAGAAAGGGATAGAAAAGAGGAGATTCAAAGAGATAAGCGTGAATGTGGACTGAAATGGAGATAGAAAGGAATAGAGAACTGAAATTCAAGGAGAAAAAAGCGAATTAAAATTGACAAGAAGATAGAAAGAGATAGACGAGAATAGAAGAGATAGACTGTAATAAAGAAGTGAGGATTGGAAAATATGACATTTATTTTTTATTTCGCGGTTATATTAATAATTTAAATGGAATAAGTGTGACGTAAAATAGCGTAGCCTATCACCTTAAGTTCGAAATAAAGAGTAGGGAAAGTTGAGCTTGCCAAGACAATACGTGACAAGAGATCGCTGTCCTTTATTTGATCGGTCAAGCTGTCAGTATTGAGCAAGATCGACGTCACAATTAGGCTATCCAACGTCAGCCTGTAGGTGAGCTTTCGAATTTTATTTAGTCCTATTTAAATTGTTTTAGTTATTGAAAAGGTGATAGCAAGTGTTTTACAGAAAGTGTGTGCTTTATTTGTACAGGGTGGCGTTTAATTTGTTTATTATTTTATGGCCAACTGAAAGGCCATCTTCGAGTAAAGTGAGCTGTTTGAAGATGCTGTGATCAATATTGGGTCCTTTTTTGATTCACCGTTTGGACTTGACTACATTCTATACATAGACTCCCATTTTCGGTCACTCTTCTCGTTTAATATATTTCCTGTTTATGTGCGTTGATCTCGGCCCATTTTTATTATTCGTTAGACTGACTTTTATTTCATTTATTGTTGCTCGCAAAAATGTTACTTTCTTTGAGCATACGATTTGTGAGGTTTAGACTTTTATATATAAAATTCTCATTTGATATTATCACTCTTAATTCCGAAAAACTATATTGTTTTAGATTTCTTTTTTTCGAAATTCTTTTCCGTATCTGTTAATATTATTCTCTTCTATTAATTTATGACGTAATGATTCTTATAACGGTTTTATTGTTTACCAATTTGTACTTCTGGACTCATTATTTATTATGAATACATGATTTATTATTATATTTTGTGAACTCTCTCTCTCTCTCTCAACGACTTTATTTACCTCGATTCGAGTCAGCTGATTTCAATTTCTTTTCATTATTAAATTTAATTTGCAATCGATTATTTCGTTATCCCTTTCTATATATGAGAGATAGAAGAAGATAGAAAGGGATAGGATTTCTATCTCTTTACTTCCAGCAGATAAGGATTTATCTCAGGTCATCATTTATAAACAACCGCTCTATACAAATAGAATGCAGAATAAGCTTGAAATAAATATAAACCTTTGGAGGAAAGTAAAAACGTGATATTTTTATGGTCGGTCATTTGCAGAACTGTTGAAAGTAGAAGTTTAAATATTTATTAGAAAAGGGAGCATACAGCGTAGGGGTTTTTACGAGGCATTACACGCAACGCGACCCTCGCACGATTTAATGCGATCGACTCGATTATTCTGCAGGTAACGGTTTTATTATTACAGTTTTGTCATTAGGATCGTTCCGTTGAGCATAGACTCGGATCGATCGGCTACAGAAGACACTTGAGACGATCCTTGCTGGGTTTGAAACCCGTCGTAAACCAATGCCTCGCATACCAGTTGAACAGCGAGTTTACGTTTTAATTAAAACGTATCCATTGCGTCGAGTTCTGGGATTGGTTGGAATGCAATAACATGCTTGATTAGCCCTTAATGTTGTGACTCACCCTTTTGATGTCCGTCAAATTAGTACTAAATCCACGCCTTTTGCAACTGGTCATTTTCAAAGGGTTATTTTCAAGAGATCATTACTTTAGCGAATTTAATCGATGAACAATAGAAAAGTAGTAACTATCTTTTACCCATTTTTATCATATTTTCGTAATGAAGTTTCACTACAATATATAAAGTCTCAGAACCCGAAAACCACACCAAAGTGAGTTACATATAATTTTCAGCTTCAGAATTTTCGCTGCTGACAAGTCACCTCAGCGACAACACGTGGTTCGCTTTCAAAAGAGAAAAGCACCATAATACATGATGTTCACACGACTTTACGCTGCGAGACTATTAAATATATCTGGGACTGACAAGCTTTGGGAGCCAAAAACCACATGTTGTTAATGAAATTCTCAAGGCTGTTAAGCTAGCCTCTCCTTTTAACACTTTATCTACTCGTTACTCCTCTAATAGGTTTTAGTTTTAGTTTTCGTCACTTTTGAAAAATGTAAGCTAATTTTTAATTTCAGCCACGAAATGTCTTGAAAATCTCGAAATACATTGTTTCAGGAAAACCATCGATATACCTTAAAATTCGTTAAGATTTCTTTAAATTCCAAGAAACCTCTTGAAATCCCTTAAAAATCTACAAAAACCATTAAAATTCGAAAGAATCTTTTTACTAAAAATTCCTAAAAACTTTTTGGAATTTCTTAATATTTAAGGGTTTTGGAGCCAAGTTCTAATCCAAAAATTCGATTTTTTCATTTTACTCAACAAATGTCAAATTTGGAATTGTTTCCCTTATGTAGAATTAATTAATTTTTAACTAGAATTATGCGTACAGAGCGAGAAAATATTTAATTCAAATATTTTGTAAATAAAATGAAAATATTGAATTTTGAAGTTAAATTTTTAATTCTTCGTTTTATGCCAAAAGTATCGAAAATAAATTTTTTTCGCTCTGTATTCAGTCTTACATTTGAAAAAAGATTAGCACTACAGAGCTAAAAAATATTAATCTATATAATTTTCGTTGAGTTAAATGGAGAATGGAATTTTGAGATTATCACTTGGTTCCAACGCCCATAAAATCTCTTAAAATCCTTAGTTTTATAAAATTTCATGAAATCCTTAAAAATTGTACAAAATTTTTTTTAAATCATAGATGTATAGAAATTTTTTTGAAATACCTCAATAAAATTACCTAACAAACTTTCAAATTATTCAAATCGAATGAAATATTTTAACACTTATAAAAATTTCAAAGTTAAATCTTTGTTTCAAAATGAGACAAAAACTTCTCAAAATGAGACCAAAATTTTTCAAAATGAGACTAGTGTTTTTCTGTCTCTTGAAATCTTTTAAAATTCGTGAAAACCTCTGAAGGTTCACAGAAAATTCTTGAAATTCTTGAAATTCCACGATAACATTTAAAGTCCGTTTACGTCCTTTAAAATCTGTAATATTAAAATTAGTAGAAATCTTATTAAATTCCATGATATTCTTAAAAATCTCTAAAATCTTTAATAACCAAAAATCCCTTCAAATTATTCGAAATTTCATAAAATCTCTTAAAATTCGTAAAAACTTCTTAAAATTATTAGATTCCATGCAATCCTTTAACATTTCACAAAATCTCTTATAAATCGTTAAAAAGCTCTTGAATTCGCTTAAAATCACTTAAAAATCGTCAAAATTCTTTACAATACATTAAAATCTCTTAACATGCCCTTAAATTCCACGAAAACATTTAAAATCCCTTAAAACCTTAGAAACTGTTAGGAATTTTTCAAAATTTGTGAAAATCTCTTTAAATTCTTAAAAATCTCTTGAAATTATTTAAAATTTGTAAAAATATCTAAAAACTTTTAGAACGCTTAAAAAAATTCTACAAAACTTTTTTAAAATCAGGAAAATCTCTTAAAATTTCTTTAAATTATTAAAAATCTCATTAAATTTCACCCAATCTTTAAAGAATCATAAAAATCTTTTGAATTCGCCTAATATTCCTTGAAATTTCACGAGAACATTAGAAATTCGCTTAAAATTCGTTGAAATTTCTTAAAGTTCTTAGAAGCCTCTTCATCTTCCTCTAAATTTTGAAATATTTCAAATCCCTTAAAATTCCCTAGCTTTAAAAAATCTCTTAAAATATTATAAATTCCGTTAAAATTCGTAAAAATCACTTGTAAATTATCAAAATCCACTAAAATTCCTAGAAATCTTTTAAAACTTCTCTCTCTAAAAAACAAGGTAGACTGTATAACGAAATATCTCTATAAAATCTCGCATAAATTATTGTTTCAAATCTACTCTCTAAATATGAATCAGCGAAATTTCATTGCTTTTAGAATAACTGGGATTTGTAAGAAATAAGATAAATAATCGTTCGCGTATTAGTTTGCTAGTATAGATTAAATTTTAATGCATGATATTTATTAAATAAATATCTTATACAGAAATAGTTTTTAAACATAAAAACAATCTCATTTTCCAAACCCCTTCTCCCACATCCCCTTATCCAACCACCCCTGCTTCCAACCCTCTTTTTCCAATACCCTATTCCAAATCCCTTTTCCAGTTTCAAGAGATATTACTAAATTTTATTAAATTTATCAGTAGCCTATAGTAGCCCATACAAGCTACATAAAATTATATAAATTTCCCCATTTTTCCCTATTTAAAGTAGGGATCTAGCGTGGCGCCGACTAGAACTTCTAGTCTAGAAACAATAACCCATATTTTCTCCGAATTAAATATTATTTTGACTAATACCAAGTATTTACGTTTAAGAATATCAATATATCTACTAACGACCACCTGATCAGGGTCACAAGAGCCCTTTCTTTAATTTCTAAGGCTATTCCCACTAGATCCCTACTAGAACGTCTATTAGAGTCCACACTACACGTTACAATTTTGCTGAGGCCCCGACCAGTTTTCCCCGTCAGGGCCTGTCTAGAAAAAAAAAATAGCGAGGGCCCTTCCGAAATTTCTACACATGGGAAATCTTAAGAGATTTACTTTCGAATCTCTACTTTCAGTCACAATTTCTTCTCACGCCGAGCAGAAGGCAGCCTAGCAGGACACCAGGTAGGTGGTTGATACTAACTCTACCAAGGCCAATTTACTAATTAAACTACCCGAGAAGAACCGCAACTACCCAGACGGTAGGGGGCAGAAGGTATACAGTAGACGGTGAACCACCCCTTCCGAGTAACCTATGAGGTCTGCAGTGCAATCCTCTAGGCTTCGTTCCGCGTTGCTGAGGCGATGCTATACCTCTTGAATGGACGCATTGGGGTTGGCCCTGGATCGGTAAGAAAGTTACATTATTGCGGCGTTTCGGTCTTCACGCCCCATAGACCACCAGGTCGCGGTCGTAATTTAAACCCTCCTGTAGTAACGCCAGTGATATAGCGACACTGTCACCAATGTCACTGTTTCTTGTTAGATACAGTAGTAACTTCCCCTCACGTTGACTCTAATACGCCATTGCAAGTATTCTACTTTTATTGGCGTATCATCTGCTGCCAGGTTCAAATGGTATTATCGTGCATCTCTGCTTTCTTTTGCTTTTATTTGCCTTCTTCTCATTCACCTCCACACCTGCTTTGTAACAAATACGTATTCTCCAGGATTTCTTCCTGAAAAGCACCTCTCAGAATAGACGTCTGGCGAACATTCCGACTAGAAGAAATGAAAGTCGACTGAATTTATCTTTTTTTTTCAGAGTAAATTTACTATAAAAGATTTTACGGCGGGAGGGATTTGATTATTTTGGAGAAGAGGAAATTCTGTATTCTTCCCTGGTTTCAGTCTTATCGAAAATACTTATCAAAATGTTTATGAAAATGCAATTACTTATGAAAGATAAGGAATTGTGGAAACTACCTTTTAATGAACCCAAATTTTTTCATAGGATTATAAATTATATTGAAAATGTTTCAAGGATTGTAAAAGAGCTTCCAAAAATTTAAGGTTTTTTGAAGAATTTTCACAAAATTTTAAATGATTTTAGGGAACTTGAAGACATTTTAAAATATTTTACAAAATTTCAGATATCAAGATTTCCTAAAAGATTTGAAGAGATTTGAAGTGATTTTGTAGGAAGATTAAAGTGATTTCGAGAGATTTGAAATGATTTTAGGGAATTTAAAAGGATTTTAAGATATTTTTCAAGATTTCAAAGATATCGAAATTTCCTAAGGGATTTCAGGAGAATTTAAAGTGATATAAATAGATTTAAGGTTACTTTAAAGAACGTTTAAAGAATTCAACTGAAAACCAGATTTTAAGTTAATTTACACATTTTGTTAATTTTTTCAAAGTAATTTAAAATGATATTGAAAATTTTCAAATGATTGTAAAAGAACTTCCAAGAATTTAAGGTTTCTTGAAGAATTTTCACAAGATTTTAAATTCTGTAATCTTCCCTGGTTTCAGTCTTATCGAAAATACTTATCGAAATGCTTATGAAAATGCAATTACTTATGAAAGATAAGAAATTGGGGAAACTACCTTTTAATGAACCCAAAAAAAGATTTTTATCTGCTTTTTTTTAACTTGTGTAGCCCTCTTGAGATATTTCGGGTATCTGAATGATGTTCAGTGACCATGATTTATGGGGAAAGAAGTACGAGGAGCTGTTTGAACGTTCCGAAGAATTTCTACTCCTTATACTTTCTTTTACCTATCGCGAGATTTGCGTTGGGAAAGTTCAAGATGATAATGTATGCGCGGAATCCCTGAGCGGAAGAGAGGAGCCTCACAAAGAAAGGGCGACGAAGGATAAAAGCGATGGGAAATCTCGATGGAACACAGTAAGACGCGAGGGAGTTTTATATGTCGTGAACATAAAGATACCAAAGCATCATGGCTAAGCGATTCTGAAGTATGACGAATGATTGGATGCTGGGGCAGTTGGAAGTTACGCTATCGAGGGCGAGAGAAGAACAGTTTCCAAGAAGCTGCAGTTTATACACATCTCACCCACAACAAAATCTACCTTGTACATCAATTTCACATTCATATGATATGATATAATTTATCATTGACACCACTTTCACGAGACTTTTCGAAGCTCATCAAAAGTTTACCCGTGCAGAAATCTTGATGTGGGTCTAGTAGGGTTCTGGTCAGTTTCCCCTACTTCTGGTGTGGTTCTGGTCAGTAAAACTGGTTAGAACCTGACAAGGGTGTAACGGTTGGACTCGCGAATACCCTATATAGGAGAAACTAGTCAGGGCCTTGTCAGTTTGTCTAGTGAATGCCTTTTAAAAAAAAAACTATAATAAATTATAAATAAAAATTACTTGCTTTTATGAAAATGTAATTTTATTATGTCAAAACATACCAAAGAACATAAGAAACAATACAAGGAAATAAGTTAATCATATTTATATATTTGCGTTCGCAATGAAACAGAAAACTATTAAAATATTTAAATGGATAATTTAATATTTTCAATTCGGAATAATCAGATGATATTATGTTAGTAATTACACATAGTCCTATTATGCTGCCCGATTAGCACCTTATTATAATTTATTTCATTTTATTCAGAACCCTATTTTAAATGGGGCAATTTCTGCACGGGTATTTCACAGGTGAGAATTGATTTTTTTGTTGATTTTATTTCTTTGTAGATGTTTTGCAAAAAATGACTAGCCTTGGTGAATATTGTTTCCCCTTGTCGATTAACCGGTGAATTCACGTGAAACTGATTTAAATTCGCACCAATCCAAGACATTCAAGAACTCTCGGAACGGAAATTAAAGGCGTTTCGCCTCATCTTTACCAATGGAATCAGTGATTTCACTTTTCAGAGCGAAAAGATTCTTTCAAATCCAACTTGTTCTATCACCGGAAACAATTTCCAATTAGATGTTCCCTGGTCTTGACTTGAAAAGAAAAATTGCGAAATATATTAACATAATCAACAGTAGTCAATATTTGTTACTGACCTACTTTATCTAAATGCGATATTCAATTACGAAGACTCGTACGAAATATATAATTGTATTATAATTAAACAGTAGTTTCCTGGTTTCGACAAATTTCAATGCACGAAATTAAACCTCGGATCTATTTTGTGTAACACTTTCTGACTCGCTAATAAAAGCTACTGATATTGGACAAGACAAAATTTAATTTTTCATGTATGTATACAGCTTCGCTTCCAGTTCTCTAATTTCGTAAACCTGGTTCACAAATGTCGAACAAGTTTCTGAAATGTGTTGGACATGGAAGAGACGAAAGTAGAAGGAAATTTCATGTTCGAATCTATTTAAAAACAGATGAAGCTGCAAATGGAAAATAAATTGTTTGTTCCTGAAATTAGCAACGTTGGATGAAATAAAAATTAACAATTCCTTGAAAAGGAGGACGAAAGCGAGAAATTTTTAACTTCGTAAAATCACTGTACATTGCTTTTTAAATAATTCTTATACATAAGATAAAATATGTCGAATAAAATACCAAAAAGTCACTTGAAAATGACGGGTCTCCTGAGACCAACACAAGTAGCGTATGCTACACGCAGTCTGGCGCATACTCTGTATAATTTAGTCATATCCATGCTAATCCCACTGGTCCGCGTTATTCCTCATGATAAATGCACAGCGACTGGAAAATTGCTATTTTCAATAAAATACAACTAAAATTAAACTCATTGGCATCCTCATTCCCGCGCAGAATTTTATATGGGATTCTGACAGGGTTCTGGTCAGTTTTCCCTAATTCTGATGAGGTTATGATCAGGTAAACTGGCAAGGCCCACACAAGGCTTGTAACGCTTTGGGAGAATATTTTCATATTTAAGGAAAACTGGTCAGGGCCTTGTCTGTTTACCCAAAAAAGGCCCAAAAAATATCCCACCTAGAAAAACTGGGCAACTACCCCTAAAACTATTTTGCGGATTGATTATTCAAAATATATTATTATTAAACTATTTAAATTTCTAAAGATAAAAGTTCTATAATAAAATAGAGGTATTAATTATATAGAAACAATAAGTGGTTTTAAGAAATGTTTTAAGAATTTCAAAATAGTTCACGAGAGTTTCAAGATTTTAGAATATTACAATTTTTTTTTAATATTTGAAGGGATTTTAAATGATATTAAAGAATTTTAAAGGATTTTAGAAAGATTTCAAGTGATTTTAATGAATTTAAGGAGTTTCGAGAAAATTTTAGTGATTTTAGGGAATTCAAAATGATTTTAAGATATTTTCAAAGATTTCAAAGATTTAAAAATTTTCTAAGGGATTTCAGGAGAATTTAAAGCGATAAAGTGATTTCAAGTTATTTTAAATAATGTTTAAAGAATTCAGGAGAGTTACAAGATTATAAATTAATTTATGCATTTTGTTAATTTTTTCATAGGATTATAAATTATATTGAAAATGTTTAAAGGATTGTAAAAGAGCTTCCAAAAATTTAAGGTTTTTTGAAGAATTTTCACAAGATTTTAAATGATTTTAGAAAATTAAAAAGTTATGTCATGAAATTTAAAATATTTGCAAATATTGTAAGAAATTTTTAATGAAATTAAAATATGTCAAAGGATTGTGAAAGAATATGAAAAAATTAAACAATTTTCAAGAAACAGAAATATTATTAAATCATGTCAAAGGATTTCTAAAGATTTCAAGTAAATTTAAGGAATTTGAAAACATTTTAAAAAGTTTCAAAATTTTGAAGTAATTTGGCAATAAAAAATGTTTCAGTGTTCTTAAAAGTTTGTTAAATCTCTTGAAATTTTCTGAAAGTACTAAAAACTCAATTATTTCAAAACATTCAACAATGTCAAAAATTTTGGAATAATTTGGTAATAAAAAATGTTTTAGTATACTTAAAAATTTCTTAACCCTCTTGAAAATTACTAAAAGTACTAAAAACTCAAAAATTTCAAAAAAAGTTTTAAAATTCAAAAAAGTTTTAAAATTTTGAAGTAATTTGTATATAAAAAATGTTTTAGTATTCTTCAAAATTTATTAATCTTCTTGAAATTTACTGGAATTTCTAATCCTTAAAAATCCCTTTAAATCGTTAGTTATAAAATTTATGAAAGGAATATAATCATAAAATGTAGTTTAATAACAATTTTCATGAAAACCTGTTTAAAGTTCCTAGAAATATATTCTTTCCTGTTTGTCAACATACGCAAATTACTACATTTTCCAATATATAAATATAACCATCTTTTACATTTCCAGAGCTAAAATCAATTGTAAAAAATGTTGGTATTTCCCTAATTTTACAAAATTTCTGCATTTTGGTTTCAGTCCGACATAAACTGAAAAAGTTGAAAATGTGCACTGAAAGTGTAAAATTCGATCGATTTAATTCAATCAATTAATGTACTTAATCTTGAAGTTCAATTCGTGCAATTATTAAATTAAATTAAATTAAATTATTAATAAATCTAAATATATCGGAAGATTCCTTGAAATCATTAAATCACGCTACTTCCTTATCTGTTAGTGTGCATTAATAATGAATCACATATTTTTTTTTATGCATAGACAGAGGTCATTTTAATATTTTAAGCTTCATGCCCCATGCCTAGAGAATTTTTCCATTCCCATAGTTTTTAGAAACGAGCCACAGTCCCGTCCCGAGAGATCCAGTCGTGCAGCATAATTTTCAATTACAATAGATTATATCGCGCCGAGTTAAAGGGGCTTGTGCGCTCTGCCCCCGCACTTGTCACCCCTTTGGGCACTCCACCCCCGGGGAAGCCACACTGCCTGGGGCGTGACCGGGCTATAAACGGTGGGTTTGCGTAAACGTTCGAAAATCACTGGTGTGCAATAGGATAGCACAGCCAGACATTCGTTATTCGCTCCGAATAATAATTTTCTTTCATCTCACAAAAAAAAAAAGTGAATACAAATTAAGTGCAGTTAGGAAAAATCATGATTTTTGCTTCGAAAGAAGATATTGTAAATTCTAGTTAATTTTAATTAAGTGGTAATTTTTTAAAGTGTTCTTTTTTTAAGCATTAGTTTTGTTAAGTATTAATTTTTTTAAGTGATAATTCTTTTAAGTGTTAATTTTTTTGAGTGTTAATTTTAAACAATACTTTTAAATCGGATGACACGTGATCTTCCAAAATTTCCCAAGAACATTATTCATTCTTCATTGTTTACTTTTTAACTATTCGTGAATTCTACAAAGCCGACTTTATCGATATAATCTCAAATATTTACACTAGCTGGGAGTATTTTATATTTACGTGAAAAGCACAAAAGCAAACTGAAGTTGTAATGTCATTTTTTACGTGCAGGTTTACCAAGCTATATTAACTGCCAACTTTTACTGCACATATTTCGTTTTGTTTCCATAGAAATAATTTTCGAGGACTCAAATGACTTTCACTTGAACTTAGTAAACTCTGTAATTAATGATTAAAAAGTTCTAATTGATCCCCACTAAATTCTATGCGACCAGATTCAATAACTTTCATTTACTATTTACAAAAAGAAAAAAAAAAAAAGGAAATGGAAGTTTGAAAGTTGGAAACTTTCGAGAAGCCCGAATGGTTTTAGCATTTACAGTTGTTCCTTTTTGTCGTACGATCAACTTGACATCTACATTACATTTTTTAAAGGGATTATTGCTTATAATTATAATTATTTAATAGATTATTGTTAATAGAGATTAATGAAGCTTTTGAGAGAATTGCACCAATTTAGTACAAGCGAAACTTTAGAACTAAGATCAGGATGAGTACATCGTTCTACAACAACGGTTTCGTCGAAACTATTGATGTTCATTGTTCATCCAAGTTAAGCCATGATTTGAGATTCAAACAAGAATCAAAGAGACGAAGGATCGTGTAAAGCGGTTGCGTGTTGAACGTCACAGCGCACACTGCACACTCAAGTTCGTCGACGCCTCGGTAATGCAATGCTAAGATCAATTTTGTATTCTGTGCCTCACTTCCTAGACTTAAGTACAAGCTTTCAGATTGCCACCCATTATGATGGAATTTTCACCTGATGACACTTTAATGTACTAAAACACCCTGCAAATATGCGTAGACATAAACGTATATAGTATACGTTGCGTTGATGTGATTTCTAAAAGTCACTCTGTGAATTTACACGAGAGAGGGACTAGAGGCGATATTGTTTTCGAGAAGGGCGTGTAAGGGTGAGAGTGATTAACATGCAAATGAGAGAAAAGCGGACCTTCCCTCCCTTTCTTTTTTCACCGCTTTTTGAGGGTCTGAAATTCGCTTTGTGATTGCGCGCGAACGAGGCGAAGCGTGAATCCTCGCGGAAGACTTTTTTTTTAGATTTATCTGCTTCTGAAATTTTGAGGAATATTTATAGTCTATTTTCATTGACTTTGTACATTCCGATAAGATTTTATTTAGTGACTCATCGCACTCTATCCTCCTATATATATCTTAAAAAAATGGTGACGCGAAATGTCTCGAAAATCTCGCATACATTGTTGTTTCAAACCTGATTGGCGTTTCAATGATTTGAAGTTGAAAGAAGAAAAACAAACTAATGGCGCAAAAAAATTTCACAAAAACCTTCGATATACTTTAAAATTCGTTAAGATTTCTTAAAACTCCAAGAAACCTATTGAAATCCCTTGAAAATCCACAAAAACCATTAAAATCATAAATGTCTTGAAACACAAGTTAATATTTGCAACAATCTCTCAACTAAACATTCTTAAAAACCTCTTGGAATTTATTAACATTGAAAATCTTTGAAGATCCTTAGAAATTTTATAAAATGAGAGAAATCTCTTGTTAAATATTAACATCTTACAAAAACCTTCGAAATCCTTGTAAATTCTACAAAATCTTTTAAAAAATATTAAAATCTTTTGAAATCCCTCATTAAAATTCCCTGAAAAGTTTTAATATCCTTTAAGTCACATAAAATATCTTAAAAGTCATCAAAATCCTTTGAAATCCGATTGAAATCTGATCAGTCGTAAAAACCTCTTAAGATTTGAAGAAACTTCTTGAAATTTTTTAAAATTCTACGATAAAAATTTTAAATCGTTTCATGTCATTCATTAAAAGTATTAAAGATCTCGTCAAATTCAATGAAATCCTTAGAAATTCCATAAATATTTTAAAAATCCGAAAAGTATATTGAAATCTTTTAAAATTATTAGAAATCCCAAAAAATTTAATAAAACCTGTAAAAATGCCTTAAAGTTTTTTAAAAGTTATTATAATCTTTAAATTCTCTTAAAATTCCTGGAAATTTCATGATAATATTTAAAATCCCTTAGAATCCTTTAAAATTATCGGAAACCTTTCGAAATTTCGAAATTTTACGACAGGATTTAAAATCTCATAAATATATTTAAATCTCTTAATATTCCACGAAAACCTCCGAAATCGGTTTAAATTTGTGAAAATCATATAAAATTTCCAAAAACTTCTTGAAATTCATTAAAATTTTATGCTAACAATTATAATCCACTTTATATCCTGTAAAATCCATTAAAAGTATTATAAATCTCATCAAATTCTATGAAATCCCTGAAAATTTCACAAAATCTTTTAAAAATTAGAAAAATCCTATGAAGTTTTTTAAAATTATTATAAATTTCATAAAAATCCATCAAATCCGTAAAAATTTTACAATATCTTTTAAAAATTGACAAATTTTTTGAAAGCCTTAAAAATTGAAGCATTTGAAATCCTTTGAAATGCTACTAAATCTTTTAAAAATCATAAAATTCCATTAAAAACTCTCGATAAAATTTCAAAATTCCCAGAAAATTCTTGAAATTTTCCGATAGCATTTAAAATCTCTTTATATCCTTTAAAATACGCTAAAAGTATTAGAAATCTTATCAAATTTGATGAGATATTTTAAAGATAAGAAAAATCTCTCGAAATTACTTAAAAATATTAGATATCTCTTAAGATTTCATAAAATTCTTCAAAATTTTGAGAAACCTTTTAAAATATCTTTAAACTCCGTAAACGACAATTTTAAAGTTGTATGAAGAAAAACAAAATAATAACGCGAGTAGCGCATGTGTTGGTTTTACTAATTTATGTAAACAATTAGTCAGTCGTAAAGTAAAGGTCGATTCTACTGTTATTCAGTTAAACCTTAGAACCCACGGGATTCAGATCGGAATTCATATTTGAGTAAATTCTCCAAACTGTCATTTGAAATTAGCATAATTTTAATTGCAATAGAAATTCGTCTACGGGGTATTAATTAACGTTAATGCAAGTTACATCCGTCAAAATTGTTACTATGAGTTCGAAAACGATGATTTGTATTTTCTTCATTTTGACCATGTTGTCAATTTGTCGTTCCGTAGACGTAGATACCCTGTTGAGGGATAAACAATACGTGAAAAATCAAATAAATTGCATCCTGGGCCTAGAATACTGTGATACGGTGGGCTTTCAAATCAAAGGTGAGAAAAAACAATTGTTAATTTGCTTTATAATAATTATTGGTAATATTAAAAATTAAAATACTAAGAATCAAATCCATCTTTTAAATACACAATTAAATAATTATTCTTTTCGATTAATCATTTATCAAGTTCTTAATATATTTTAGAAAATATGTAGCACAAATTTAATTCAAATTGCTTTACAAATTTTTTTACAGCACTGGTGTCGGAAGCTCTTTATAACAACTGCAATAGTTGCACCGACGATCAAAAATCGAGGGCTCAGAAAATTGTAGAGTATATTCAGGAGTATTATCCAACAGAATTCGAACTGGTTCTTCAACATTATTTTCCAAATCAGATGGGTTAGGTGAAAACATTCTTGACGAATATTCACTATAAATCACTGACTTTCCGTATTTTTATTTAATTCAGTCAACACAAATTAGGAACTATTTTACATTTTTTTAAACGCTTAATAAATTAACTATTTTCTCAGGATGGACGAATTAAATTAACAGACATTTGTACATATACATATATTAAAATTAAAATTAAAATTAAAATTAAGCTGAGTGTTTAATGTCATTGTTTAAATCTTATTGACTGAGTAGGAAATTTTTTGTATATTGATAAATTTGTGACGAAGAGTTTTTTTTATATAATGTATTTCTGAATTATACTGAGAGTGAAAAAAATAATTTTACGAATTGCTGTAAAATAAAAAGAACTTCCTTGTGTTTAGAGTGTATTTTAAAATGAGAATTGATTTTTGTGAAAAATAAATCCTTAAAAAGTTATTCTTTAAACATATTTTGCTGCAAATTAATAAAAACCTTAAAAATAAATTACGAAAATTTCCATCTGAAATGCATACTTTCAAATATTCCAACAATTCTCTGAATTTTAAATTCTACAGCTCAGGAAATACTTTGAATTTCTCGGATTGAAATAAATTTCATTTTCGCATGGAGGTAAACATTTAGTGTCATTAGAGACACAATTTTGATTCACAGAAGACCATCATTCTATTATTATTAGATTATTCTATTATTAGTTTTTCAGTGGCACTTTGGAAGCTAGAGGATATAGATTGATTTTAGTTTCGTACTGTCTAGAACAATAATTATAAATTATAAATATAAATATAAAAGTCTTATAAATTCGAAATTAGCTCCTTTTTAAATTAGTGATCAATTCTAAAAGTAGTAATTACAAAAATAGGGTGCAACTTTAATTTACGAAATTTATATTCATTGAATGAAATCATCGAGATGGTGATTATGAATTCGAAATTATTGATCATAATTTTCATTTTCATCGTTTTGCTTACGATGTCGATTGACGGAGTGATAAAAATAAACGCCCTCGTCCAGTTGAAGGATGAAGAAGAAATGAGAAAACAAATGCGCTGCATCTTGGAAGAATTTGACTGTGACACAATCGGCTATTATCTCAGAGGTGAAAAAAAAAAAATTAAAACTATTATTATCGATCATTCCTTGAAAATTTTAAATAATTTTTCATGATATTAATTAAAATATTAACTGACGTCAGAGAACTTGAACTGAATTTGTCTAATAATTCTTTGGAAATATTAAAGAAACTCTATTCGTACGAAATAGTTGGTGCCTGATTTTAATTAAAATAAAAATATCTTTATATATATTCTGATACTTTATCTAACAAACAAATTGATCGTTTTGCAGCATCACTTATTGAAACTTTCTATGACGGTTGCCGTCGGTGCGGCAACGAAACTAGAAGGCAAGCTTTTCGAATGGTGAATTTTTTTCAGAGAAATTATCCAAAGGACTTTGAATTGATGCGTGAAATGTTTTCTAAATAAATTTGAACTAATTCGGAAAAATTTTATTCTGAAAAGTTTTTTTACTGTAAACTTCTTATTATCTTGATTTTTCTTAAGTATTATATTAAGTATTTCATCAAAATCGTCATCATGAATTCGAAAACAATCATAATTTTTACCTTCATCGTTTTGCTGAGTGACAAGAATTTTGTGCAAAGAGAGATCGATTCTGTTCTAGATCGAATCCCCTGCGACACAGTTGATTTGGAAATTAAAGGTGAGAAAAAATGTAGGATAAAATCAAAAATTACGAAGAAATTTGAATAAAAAATAATAAGTTTAAATTACTAGAATCGTTAATAAATTTCCTGAAGTGGAAAATACGTATTAAAATTTTGCTTTACCCAAGAGTAAAAGAATGTGAATTCCAGAAATATTGAATTTATTTGAATTCCAGATTTATTTGTAGATATTGGATTTTGAAAACCGTTCCAAGAAAAGCGACTGCAGAAAATTTATTAAATTTTATATTTATTTTATATTTATTGAATTTTTTATTTTTGGTCCAAAAATAATGGTTTTTAACTAAAATAAAATTTAAAAAATTATGGAGTGATCTTGCACTGTTCTAAATTCTTTAATTTATAATTATTATATATTATGTTGCAGCTATGATTCCGGAAGTCATGAAAAACAATTTCCGGCATTGCATCCCCTTACAAGCGATGCAAGCTAAGAAAATCACGCAGCACATAGCGACATATTTTCCAAGGGAATATCGTCTCATTAACACACGTTATTTTGTGCGAGGCTGAAACATCAAGACTGAGAAATCACAAATTCTTTATTGAATTCTAAAGACAAAAAACAAGTAATTAATAGAAGTGTTAGTGGTTCGACTATTTGAACTATTTAAAAATACAAGTGAAGTCTTATAAATATTTGATGAGTTATAATACATAAATTAAATGTACATAAATTAAAATTAAGCTGAGTGTTTAATGTCATTGTTTAAATCTTATTGACTGAGAAGGAAATTTTTTCTATGAGAGTGAAATAAATAATTTTACGAATTACTGTAAAATAAAAAGCACTTTCTTGTTTTTAGAGTGTATTTTAAAATGAGAATTGATTTTTGTGAAAAATAAATCCTTAAAAAGTTATTCTTTAAACATATTTTGCTGCAAATTAATAAAAACCTTAAAAATAAATTACGAAAATTTCCATCTGAAATGCATACTTTCAAATATTCCAACAATTCTCTGAATTTTAAATTCTACAGCTCAGGAAATACTTTGAATTTCTCGGATTGAAATAAATTTCATTTTCGCATGAAGGTAAACATTAGGGTCATTAGAGACACAATTTTAATTCACAGAAGACGATTATCATTTTATTATTTCAGTGGCACTTTGGAAGCTAGAGGATACAGATCGATTTTAGTTTCGTACTGTCTAGAACAATAATTATAAATTATAAATATAAATATAAAAGTCTTCTAAATTCGAAACTAGCAGCTTTTTTAATTAGTGATAAATTCTAAAAGGAGTAATTACAAAAATAGGGTGCAACTTTAATTTATGAAATTTATATTCATTGAATGAAATCATCGGGATCGTGATCATGAATTCGAAATTATTTATCATAATTTTCATTCTCATCGTTTTGCTTACGATATCGATTGACGGTGTGATAAAAATAAACTCGCTAGTCGAGTTGAAGGATGAAGAAGAAATGAGAAAACAAGTGCGCTGTATCCTAGAGGAACATGACTGTGACAAAATCGGCTATTATCTCAGAGGTGAAAAAAAATTGAAACTATTATTACGGATCATTCGTTTAAAATATTAAATTATTTTCCATGATATTAATTAAAATATTAACTGACGGTAGAGAACTTGATCTTAATTTGTCTAAAATTCTTTAGCTATATATATTCTGATACTTTATCTTAAAAAGAAATTGTTCGTTTTCCAGGATTAATTATTGAATCTTTCTTTGACATTTGCGGTCGGTGCAGCGACGAATCTAGAAAGCAGGCTTTTCAAATTATTGACTTTTTTCAAAAGAATTATCCAAAGGACTTTAAGTTGATGATTGAAAAATTTTATGAATAAATTTGAACTAAATTGGGAAATTTTTATTCTGAAATGTTTTTTTACTATAAACTAAATAATATCAAAAACATTTACTTTCAAGTTATTCCAATTATTCTCGGAATTTTTCATTTCACAACCAACAAAGTATTTTAAATTCCCAGAATTGAAATAACTTTCGATTTGGTGAGGAGATAAACACATTTAAGGTCAGCAAAGGCACATTTCTGAATCACAAAAGACGATTACAAGTCTTTCAGTCGCACCTTGGAAACTAGAGAGTCTAGATCGATTTATTTTCGTGCTTTATACAAAAATAATTATAGTCCTCTAAATTCGATACCAATAACTGATATTTAAACTAGAAATTTATATTTATTGAGTCAACTTTACATTCATCAAAATCGTTATCATGAATTCGAAAACAATCATAATTTGTACCTTCATCGTTTTGACTTCGTTGACGCTTTCCAATTCGCTGGACGTCGATGGATTGCTGAGTGACAAGAATTTTGTGCAAAAAGAAATCGATTGTGTTCTAGATCGAATGCCCTGCGACACAATTGGTTTGGAAATTAAAGGTGAGAAAAAAAGTATGATAAAATGAAAAAGTATGAAAATAAAAGAAATTCGAATAAAAAATAATGAGTTTAAATTTCCAAGAATCGTTAATAGATTTCCTGAAGTGAAAAATACGTATTAAAATTTTTATTTTATCTAAGTGTAAAAGCATGTGAATTTCAGAATTATTGAATTTATTTGAATTCCATATTTATTTGTAAATATTTCATTCTGAAGACAGTTCCAGGAAATTTAGCGACTGCGTTGAAAAAATATTAAATTCTAATTCTTAATTTCTAATTATTTATAAATATTTATTTCTCCAATTGATGATAAAGATCATTTAAAATTATAAAATTGAACAAAATATATTAAACTTTATATATATTTTATGTATATTGAATTTTTAATTTTTGGTCCAAAAGTAATGGTTTTGAACTAAAAGAAAATTTTTAAAATTATGGAGTGATCTTGTACTGTTATAAATTCTTTAATTTATAATTATTACTTATTATTTTACAGCCATGATTCCGGAAGTCATGAAAAACAATTGCCGGCGTTGCACCCCCTTACAAGCGATGCAAGCTAAGAAAATCACGCAGCACATAGCGACATATTTTCCAAGGGAATATCGTCGCATTGTCACACGTTATTTTGTGCGAGGCTGAAACATCGAGACTGAGAAATCACAAATTCTTTATCGAACTCCAAAGACAAGAAACATATTTTAATTGGTATTAAACATTTTCATTAATGATTGTGATTGTGATTGAACTATTTGGATTATTTAAAAATACAAGTGAAAAGTCTTATAAATATTTGACGAGTTATAACAAATCTTGAGTGTATGAACATAATAATTATAATTGTAAATTAATTTTTATTTAATTAATTCACAAAATAGGTAAATTGCATTTCTTGATGTTAATAGACGTTGAAGATAGATCAATTAATTTATTATTATAAGAATTTGAAATTGTAGCCAAAAATTTATTGTATTTAGTATAATATTTGATTGTAGATTAAAATAATTATTTAAAATTTTATTATTCCATTGAGTGTAGGTCTGAGATTGTATTATGAATATTGTGAATGAAGTGACTTTAAACGACAATGGAAGAATTGTTGAGACTTGTAAAATAATAAAAATTCTCCGGTGTCATTATTTAATGTTTCTGAAAAATAAACAGTCTTTTATGGAATGTTTATTGTCTCACTTTGAATATTTAAAATTTCTAAACTAGACTTTTAAATTCGAACAGAGAAATCTTCTTTTTTTTCAGTTTTTTTAAGTTAAAATAATTTCTCCTAGTGCGAAAAATCCCTAAAAATGATTACTTATTAACTCAATCATCTTGTTAGTAAATGAGCTATATAATTGAGTGAAAATCAAGCTTTAATTGAGTTTCCAGAAGGTTGTTGAGCTTTAGTTAGAAATCCACGTGGGAGCGAGAGTGTAGAGAGTAGGGTTGTATTATGCTCGTTAGCCCAACTGAGGACCTAGCTTACGTTTATGTTAAATTCTCTTGGAACCTTATGTGTCGAAATTTTCATTGGCTTATACACGTCTCATGTGATAGTGTATGGTTCGAAGAAAACTTGAAGAAACTTGGTACTACTGGCTTTAGCAATTTAAAAGTTCGCCTTCCGCGCAAAATGCGGTCGTCGTTCGCCCAGTCGTTGTATATAGGTGGTTGGCAGCCTTTATCGCGGCACGTACGAGCGTACCAGCAATATTATTTCCGGTGAATTCAAACTCCCAAGCCACCCCATTTTCTTACAGAGTCAGAAAGAGATCTCGTCGCGACCAAGCCAAGGTGAGATCGACAGGTTCAACAGCAACGAGCACGGTTAAAATTGCCCTCGAATTTTCTTGAAACGTTCTGCCCTACAAACTGCTTCTTTCACAAGCTCCGGAAAAACTTTCACCCGCAAGAAAATTTACAGAAATCATGAGAAATCTCTTATCAACTGCAGATATTACGCTCGAAATTGGCCTGAATTTAATCTTATTTGCTTGAAGTTTCAGACGTCTACTTTTTATTGGACTTATTGGAATAAGAATGTCAATAACAAAAATTTTCCAAAATTTCCAAAACCTACAATTTGTAGTTATTTAATATTAGATAATTTTAGGTATTGAGAAATTTGGAAATTTTTGTTGTATAGCAGAAATTTATCCGGCGTTGCCCGAGATTTTGCAGAATTTCAAGGGATTTCAAGAGATTTGTAGTGATTTTAAGGAATATCAATGATTAAAAGGACTAAAGGATTCTAAAGAAGTGGAAAATAGTTGTCAAAAGGTTTTTTTCAGATATTTTATAAATAAAAATTATGAAAGGATTGTAACAGATTTTTATAGTGATTTTAAGGAATTTCAAGGGGTGAAAATAATAAAGTATTTTAGAAAGAGTTGAAAATTGTTAGCAAAAAATTTGCTCAGAAATTTCACAAGATTTCAATGAATTTGAAGGAATTTAAAGAGATTTCCAGAAAATTTTCGTAGAATTTTAAGGATTTTTAAGAGATTTTTAAGATTTTTAAAAGACTCTTTTTAAATTTTTTTAATTTTTTATACTAAATTTTCTTTTAAATTTTTAATCTCATTTTTATATATCCTTTTTAAAAACATTTTAAATAACTAGAAACTTCGGTTAAATTCCTTGAAATCTGGTAAATGCTTCTTAAATCCTTAAAAAAAATTATAAATTCTCTAGAATCCTTACTAAATTCTTAGAATAATTTAAAACATCTTGAAATCGTTTAAAATATCTCGAAATCCCTTAGAATTCATTAAAATTCATTATAAACTCTTGAAGTTTCTTGAAATCCCTTAAAAATAATTTTTGAATGATTTTTGACTAAAAAATTTGTACTAGACAAATTTTTTTTGATAATTCTTTTGAACCGTTTTAAAAATCCACAAAAGTCACTAAAATAAAATAAAATCTCTTATAATCCTTTAACAATTTTTTAAAACCCTTAAAGTCTTTTTATCCCTTGAAGTTCCTAAAATTTCTTTGAACTCTTTTTAAAATCTCATAAATTTTCCTGAAATCCTTTAAATTCTCTCTTAACAAAATCCCTTAAAATCTTTTAAAATATTTGAAAAACCTTTAAAATCTCTCGAAGTCTCTTAAAATCCCGAGAAACGCCAGGTAAAGTGCTAGTAAATAAAAATAAAATAGTCTTAGGAATTTTTTCGACATTCTTAATCGAGTAAATGTAAAATAAATATAATAAAATAAAAAAATTCGTCAAATTAGACGTCTGAAACTTCAACCCAATTTTAATCTTCGCTTTTGTTCTTAATAATTAAAAAAATTTCTTCTGAAAATCTGCAACTTGTTCAACTTGAGTTTAAATATATATATATATATATATATATATA